>CAUYLG010057341.1:0-52172 GCA_963573385.1 Cacajao melanocephalus
TTACAGGAACTGCTAACAAGAATAACCAGTTTAGAGAGGAACATAAATGACCTATTGGAGGTGAAAAACACAGAATGAGAACTTTATGTAGCATACAAAAGTATCAATAGCTGAACTGATCAAGTGGAAGAAAGGATATCAGAGATTGAAGATCAACTTACTGAAATAAAATGTGAAGACAATATTAGAGAAAAAAGAATAAAAAGGAATGAACTAAGCCTCCAAGAAATATGAGACTATGTGAAAAGCCCAAACCTATGTTTGATTGGTGTACCTGAAAGTGACAGGAAAAATAAACCAAGTTGGAAAACACACTTCAAGATATTATCAGGAGAACTTCCCCAATCTAGCATGACAGGCCAACATTCGAATTCAGGAAATACAGAGAACACCTCTAAGATACTCCTCGAGAAACACAACCCCAAGACACATAATCATCAGATTCTCCAAGGTTGAAATGAAGAATAAAATGCCCTTGATGAACATAGATGTAAAAATCCTCAATAAAGTACTGGCAAAATGAATCCAGCAGCTCAGCAAAAAGCTTATCCACCACGATCAAGTCAGCTGCATCCCTGGGATGCAAGGCTGGTTCAACATACGCAAACCAATAAACATAATCCATCACATAAACAGAACCAATGACAAAAACCACATGATTATCTCAATAGATGGAGAAAAGGCCTTCAATAAAATTCAACATCCCTTCCTGCTAAAAACTCTCAATAAACTGGGTATTGATGAAACATATCTCAAAATAATAAGAGCTATTTATGACAAACTCATAGCAAATATCATACTGTATAGGCAAAAGCTGGAAGCATTCCCTTTGAAAACTCGGCACACAACAAGGATGCTCTCTTTCACCACTCCTATTCAACATAGTATTGGAAGTTCTGGCCATGGCAATCAGGCAAGAGAAAGAAAGAAAGTGAATTCAAATAGGAAGAGAGAATGTCAAATGGTCTCTGTTTGCAGATGATATGATTGTATATTTAGAAAACCCCATCATCTCAACCCCAAATCACCTTAAGCTAATAAGCAGCTTCAGCAAAGTCTCAGGATACAAAATCAATGTGCAAAAATCACAAGCATTCCTATACACCAACAATAGACAAGCAGAGAGCCAAATCATGAGTGAATTCTCATTCACAATTGCTACAAAGAGAATAAAATACCTAGGAATACAACTAACAAGGGACATGAAGGACTTCTTCAAGAAGAACTACAAACCACTGCTCAAGGAAATAAGAGAGGACACAAACAAATGGAAAAAAATTTCATGCTCATGAATAGGAAGAATCAGTGTCATGAAAATGGCCAGACTGCCCAAAGTAATTTATAGATTCAATGCTATTCTCATCAAGCTACCATTGACTTTCTTTGCAGAATTAGAAAAAAACTACTTTAAGTTTCATATGGAACCAAAAAAGAGCCAGTATAGCCAAGACAATCCTAAGCAAAAAGAACAACGCTGGAGTCATCATGCTACCTAACTTCAAACTATACTACAAAGCTACAGTAATAAAAACAGCATGGTACTGGTAGCAAAACAGACCAATGGAATGGAACAGAGACCTCAGAAATAACACCACACATCTACAACCATCTGATCTTCCACAAACCTGACAAAAACAAGCAATGGGGAAAGGATTCCCTATTTAATAAATGGTGGTGGGAAAACTGGCTAGCCATATGCAGAAAACTGAAACTGGATCCCTTCCTTATACCTTACATAGAAATTAACTGAAGATGTATTAAAGACTTAAATGTAAAACCCAAAGCCATAAAAACCCTAGAAGAAAACCTAAGCAATGCCATTCAGGATATAGGCATGAGCCAAGACTTCATGACTAAAATGCCAAAAGGAATCGCCAACAGAAGCTAAAATTGACAAATGGGATCTAATTAAACTAAAGAGCTTCTGCACAGCAAAAGAAACTATCATCAGAGTAAACAGGTAACTTACAGAACGGAAGAAAATTTTTGCAAACTACCCATCTGAGAAAGGTGTAACATCTAGAATCTACAAGGAACTTAAACAAATTTACAAGAAAAAAACAAACAACATTATGAAAAAGTGGGCAAAGGATATGAACAGACACGTCTCAAAAGAAGACATTTATGAGGCCAGCAAACATATGAAAAAAAGCTCATCATCACTGGTCATTAGAGAAATGCAAATCAAAACCATTATGAGATACTATCTCATGCCAGTTAGAATGGTGATTAATAAAAAGTCAGGAAACAACAGATGCTGGTAAAGCTGTGGAGAAATAGGAACGCTTTTATACTGTTGGGAGTGTAAATTAGTTCAACCATTGTGGAAGACAGAGTGGTGATTCCTTAAGGATCTAGAACCAGAAATACCATTTGACCCAACAATCTCATTGCTAGGTATATATCCAAAGGATTATAAATTATTTTGCTATAAAGACACATGCAAACGTATGTTTATTGCAGCACCATTCACAATAGCAAAGGCTTGGAACCAACCCAAATGCCCATCAATAATAGACTGGATAAAGAAAATGTGGCACATATACACCATGGAATACTAGGCAGCCATGGAAAAGAATGAGTTCATGTCTTGGAAGCTATCATTCTCAGAAAACTAACACAGGAACAAAAAACCAAACACCACATGTTCTCACTCATAAGTGGGAGCTGAACAATGGGAGCACATGGACACAGGGAGGGGACCATCATACACTAGGACCTGTCGGGGGTGGGGGTACAAGGGGAGGAAGAGTATTAGGACAAATACCTAATGCATGTGGGGCTTAAAACCTAGATGACAGGTTGCTAGATGCAGCAAACCACCATGGTTCATGTATACCTATGCAACAAACCTGCACGTTCTGCACTTGTATCCCAGAACTTAAAGTATAATTTTTTAAAAAAGAAATATTGCTAAGGGTTATAGATACCCTTTAATGTAAATATTCAAATTTCTTTTTATATAAAAAAGCAGCTATATTGAGATATAATTGAAATACAAAAAAACTGTACATATTTAACATACATGATTTTATTAGTCTGAACATACGGCTACATCCATGAAATGACCACAATCAAGATATGAATATAACTATCACTCCCAAAGTTTCTTCATGCTTTTTTAAATCCCACTTTCCATCCCTTTACCCCACCATCCCCTACCTCGGATAACACTGATCTGCTTCTTGTCACTAGAGAGTAGTCTGCATTTTCTAGAGTTTTATCTAAATCAGCCATGCAGTATGCATTCTTGTCTGGCTTCTTTCACCCCACATTATTAAAGGAAAAAAAGAATGAAAAGCAAGCATTAGAGAAGAAATATACTTGTAATACATATCACCAATAAGGAGGGTGGTGTTCAGAATATATACATAAAGAGCTCCTACAAATCAAGAAAAAGCAAACTCAATAGGAAAAATGGGCAAATGATATGGACCAGTACTCCACAAGAAGAGAAAATACACATATATGAAAAGAGAGTTGAGGGGGAGTCATTCACAGAGTTCACCCCAGAACATTTGCATGGCTTACACTTTCATACCCACCATAAGTGGCCTGTTCTTTTTTTGGCTGGGAGTTAAATGAGGACCCTGTCCATAGATCAGGTAGCCATGGTGAGAATGGGTTTGATAAGGAAAGCTAGAATTTGTGCTCTGGTGGCCATGGTGGTCCTGGCCCCATACGTATTCACTGAAGAGAAAGATGCAGCAGAACAAGATGAACACTGAATAAGAAATGAATGCTTGTGCTCACTTCAGTAGCATATATACTAAAATTGGCATGATACAGACAAGATTAGCATGGTCCCTATGCAAGGATGAGAAAATTCATGAAGCATTCCATATTTTTACCAATCCCACTACTGGGTATACAGCCAGAGGAATATAAATCATTCTACCTACCATAAAGACATGCACATGAATGTTTATCGCAGCACTATTAACAATAACAAAGACATGGAATCAATGTCTTTGCAAGATATGCACGGAATCAAACTAAATGCCCATCAGTGACACATTGGATTAAAAAATGTAGTACATATGCACCATGGAGTACTATGCAGCCATAAAAAGAATGAGATCATGTCTTTTCCCAGGGCAAGGGTAGAGCTGGAGGCTATTATCCCTAGCAAACTAACACAAAAACAGAAAACCAAATACTGCAAGTTCTCACTTATAAGTGGGAGCTAAATGATAAGAACTCATGAACATAAAAGAGAGAACAACAGACACTGAGGTCTACTTGAGGGTGGAGGGTGAGAGGAGGGAGAAGAGCAGAACAAACAACTCTTGGGTACCAAGCTTAATACCTGGGTGATGAAATAGTCTATATGACAAAGCCCCATGATATGAGTTTACCTATACAACAGACCTTTACATGGACCTTCAAACCTAAGAGTTAAAAATAAATAAATAAATATAAGTTACAAAAATGAATAGTTAAAAGTCTGTGGTCATGCCAATATGATGCCAAAATTCCAGGAGACATATACAAACTGTCCAGAGCAGCATTACTGATAATAGCAAAACTTAAAAAAAAAGACTAGAAATAACTCAAAAGTCTATCAATAGTAGAATAAATTGTGATATATTTATACAAAGGAACATTATACAGCAATGAAAATTATTGCTGCACATTTCAACATGAATTAATCTCAAAAACATAATGTTGGACAGAAAAAGCAACAAAAGGATACATGTAGAATGATTCCATTTATACAAAGTTAAAAATCATGCAAAATTAAATTGCATATTGCATAGGAAAACATAAACAGGTGGCAAAGCCATGGGGGAGGGAAACAAGGGGATAATACCACAACAGTCAGCATGGCAATGAAAGTGGTGGCATTGAGAGGAAGGATAATATTATTGTGAAAGGACAGCAGAAGATTTCAATGTAGTGGCAATTTGTTTTTTGTTTTTGAGACAGAGTTTCACTTTTCTCCCCCAGGCTGGAGGGCAACGACTCAGTCTTGGCTCACTGCAACCTCCACCTCCTGGGTTCAAGCGATTCTCCTGCCTCAGCCTCCTGAGTAGCTGAGATTACAGGAGTGCACCACTACATCTGGCTAATTTTTGTATTTTTAGTAGAGACGGGGTTTCACCATGTTGGCCATGCTGGTCTTGAACTCCTGACCTCAAGTGATCTGCCTGCCCTGGTCTCCCAAAGTGCTAGGATTACAGGTGTGAGCCACTGCGCCTAGCCAGTGTTACACTCTAATCTGGTGTGAGTAGAAGGATGTCCAGTTTATTCTTCTTTATGCTGTATGTATACATTTTATTCTTCAATTTGAATATATGATACATTACACATTTTTTAAAAAGCAATGGACAATATAATGAAAAGTGAAGAACTAAAGGTCTTGTCCTTTCCAATATGTTCAGCACACATTTTGTTTTGAATGTGCAGAGTTCTTAGGGTTATGCCTTAGCAACATGAGCAGTTAACAACCCAACTCTTGTTATGTTAATAGAAACACTGTGACCAAACCACTAAATTAAAATTTCACTCCACAGACATATTGGTACTAAAATGGAATGTCTCTTCAGAGAACCAAACACCTCAATTTGCTCACTTTTTTTTTCTTTTATTATGTGTTGACATTACCATTTATTATGGATAACCTACTAAATAGAATTGCCTTCCTTCTGTACAGTTCTTTGTACATTGTTTTGTCCAGGTAATCTTTATGGCTTTGATGTAATTTAAACTCAACAAATATAGACTAATTAAAATGAGCAGTCAGAAATTTTTATCTACTTATTTATTTGTTCATTGACTGAGATAGAATCTCACTGTTTTGCCCATGCTAGAGTGCAGTGGCTCAATCAGAGCTCACTGCAGCCTTGATCTCCCAGGCTTGAGTGATCCTCTCTCCTCAGCCTCCCGAGTAGCTAGTACTACAGGCATGGCCACCATGCCCAGCTAATCTTTTTGATTTTTAGTAGACACAAAGTCTCACTATGCTGCCCAGGCTGGTCTCTAACTTCTGGGCTCAAGCGATTCTCCTGCCTCAGCCTCCCAAAGTGCTGGGATTACAGGTGTGAGCCACCGTGCCCAGCTCAGAAAACTTTTTAAAGAACCGTGTGACTTCTGCAAAAAAAGTCATATTCAGTATTAACTTTTAAACTAGATAATACCTACTATGAGCTATTTTCACACACATTTTTTTTTTCAAAAATGGCTGAAGCTAGTATTTATTTTAAGTCTGCATGGTAAGTTTTCCAGTTTTTCCATAATACTTTGGATGACAAATTTCATTGCCAAGGTATCAAAAGCACTAAACTCCTTCAGGAAGTTTCATACCTGCCCTGTATCCTTTTCTCCTCAAAAAGGTAATATTTCAAGCATTATCTCCCTAGTTGTTACAAAACAGCTGAACCAGCCTGCAAATTAAAGGACTACCTTGAACATAAATTTTTGATTAGTCCCATATAAATTATATGCCCCAAAGTTTAGATGATCACACAAAAGAAATTTTCTCACGTAAAAGGTTTTTGCTTTCTTTTCAAAACATTACAAAGGCACTGTGCAAACATTACTATTCCTTTTCTCTGTTTCTAAATGTGTCTAGGTTCTTGGGTGAGGAAAGAAGACAATTAGCAAATGTAATTTTCTTATGCAGCCTCAGCTGGCTTCACATATCTCATAAATAGTTCTTATTCAAACATTCTAAAGATACATATAATTAAATAAATTTCATCCTAAGGCTGGGTGTGATAGCTCATGCCTGTAATCCCAACACTTCGGAAGGCCAAAGTGGGACGATCACTTAAAGCCAGGAGTTTGAAACCAGCCTTGTCAACATAGTGAGACCCCGTCTCTACAAAAGAAAAAGAAAAGATTAGCCAGGCGTGGTGGCACACATTTGTAGTCCCACCTACTCAGGAAGCTGAGGCTGGAAGATGGCTTGAGTTCAGGAGTTTAAGGCTGCAGTGAGCCATGATCACATCACTGCTGTCTAGTCTTGGTGATAGAGTAAGACTGTCTAAAAAAAAAACAAAATCCATTTGATCTATTTCATATTCTGAAAGATCTAACATGGAACTTTCCCCTTGTTTATACAATTTTAAAGAGTAAGTGGCTATTCCAAGTCAATAAACTGGTGGCGAATTGAAAGATATTAATGTGTAGCTAATCTGTTTTACATGACGGACTTTCCATTTGCCCCTCAGTATGCGATTTTGTTAAGTAACATTCAGAACGGTAAACCTGATTTCAAAATCTTGCAAGCATTCAAGATATTCTGCCATAAAGCCTCTAAAATTGTAACTATATTACATAGAAGATTTTTTTTAAAAATCCTACACTTAGGGGCAAGAGCACTTAACTAAGGCATTGCTTATTGCTGCAAAACTGCTCTGTATTAACCTAATGTTAAATCATTATAGAGAATGGTAGGAGGCAACACCTGAAGCTATTTTCTGAGATGAGGGACAGCTGGCCCCCTTGGACATGGGTGATGAGGAACCTATGAATGCTAAAGATTTTATAGGTTTTTTTTCCTTTTACAGGATAAAAATGAATCATTTGCCTTTAGTTGTAATTTCTAACTAATATTGTAACAAAGATAATTTCTGGTTGTGGTTTATGCAATGCAGCCTTATACTATTATAATCATATTATATCTGGCTGATATTAGGTACTGGGTGACCATTTGTAAAATGGAATTCAAGGAACTGTATATATATATATTTTTTTTTTTTTTGTAAGAATCAATCCTATTTCCCTAACAGACAGTATCTGTCATGGGCAGATGATTCACATCGATGCCCTATAAATAGCGTGAATTCCTCAAAAAATGTGTCCACTGAGTCCTCCTTCCACACTAAATTCAAGGCATTAGCCAAATCCTACTAAGGTACACAGATTTGACCATCCAGAAAAGACAGATCAAGGTTCTTCAGACATGAAAACTTGTTTTGAAGAGAGAGCAACAACACAGTCTGGCTTTACAGTGGCAGATGGCTCATAACTTTGGCTTTGAATCTTGATCTTCTAAGCCAGCAGACAAGTGGAGATATAAGCGTCATACCAATTACTCCAGCACTGCATGTGGTGAGCTAGCCTTTAAGATAGGCACTAAATGAGACTTGTAATTAGTTTAAACTGGAAAGAAATTGAGATAGTTACGAGACTTACTGATTCCTCAGATAATAGCAATGATGGCTGTCATTTACCAGGAGCCTATTATACAACCAGCTTGTGCCAGAGATTTGCCTACATAGAATAAACACAACAACCATGCAAAGTAGATATTATTGGCCCCATTATACATATGAGGAAACTGAAGCTAAGAGAAGCTAAGTAACTTATCTAATATTAAGTAATTTACCAATAATTGAGCCAGGATGCTTACTCAGATGCTTGAGTCTAAAGCCTGGGCTCTTTTAACCACACTATGCTATTTTGAAGAGTTAGCAATTTGTCTTCAAGGCCTCTGCCCATGTTGGTGTTTAATATAGCTCCAAAACCATAAAGAAACTTGTCAATGGTACAAACAGTAGTTTATGTCCAATCTAATGTACTAGAACAGAGTGAGAAGTTAATACTGCTTGCCATTCTTCTCGTGACCACTTCAACACCTGGTCATTTTATTTTTTTCCAGTCTATGATTAAATATATTAGCAAAGATTGACTTCTGCAGAAGGAAAACATAGAAGAAATCAAATATCTCCCCAAAATCTTGAAGGTCTTGCTTCATGAAGAGTAGAACATCATGAATTGCAAATATATTTCAAACATCTTTTTCCAGGAATAGTCCATTTCATAAAAATAATGCAGTGACCAAAGAAGTGAAGAATCCTGATTTTACCATATTTTCCAAAAATAGAAAGTTGATAATATCAGTAAAATGTATGATTTTCTGACAGAAATCCTTGTGTTAAACCTCTCATGATCACGGTCACATAGGAAGTTCTTGGGAGGTATAACAAACGCTGCACGTGATGCCGCAAGTCCTGAATCCCCGACCCAGCTCCAAAACTCTGAGCCATTTAACTTCTCTCAGACTGTTTCTTTACCCTCTAAATGATGATAGTAATTCTTACCTTTCAGAGCAGCAAGGATGAATTAGATAGTGTATGGTGAAGCATTTTGTAAATCATAAAGTGCTATACAAACATATCACCACATTCAGAATACAGAACAGGAATCAGACTAGAAGAAGCATTAGAAACTCTCCATTTCCCAAATCCTGTCCCTAGATGTTTTTTCTGGGATGTTATACCCCACTCCACTTATTATTTTTGATTGCTTCAGTAGGTGTCTAGCCCCAGCAATCAAACAAATCCATGACTAAGGCAACAAATGCCCCCAAAGGACATTCCCTGTAGCCAAACAGCAAAAAGCTATTGGACAAATAGATCACTGGTATGGCTGTAACTTCAGTGCCCTACTTACAGGTCACCTGGAGTTTACAAAAAGTTTCACAGTAAAGAGAAATGTGCAGCATTTATTTTTCTAGAATAAATTGCTTGCTTGTATACACTAGAGTTTCTTCTCAGAGACAAATTGTACATCTCTTGCTTTACAATGGATAAATAAAAATATAAGATCTGCATAGAGCAACTCAAACTCTGCCTTGAAAATTCTCTAAAATATTGTAGGAAATCTGTTAAGTATATCCTCCAATTAATTCCTAGTAATATAAATAGATTCCTTCCCTGCAGCTTTTGGTACTGATCAGTTTTGATGAAAAATAAAAGCCTTTCATATTTAGAGAAAGTATCCATTTTGCACACCCACACCACAGCTTCCAGAAATATTGTTTAGCCCTTGTCAACACTGTCTCATGACTTCAGTAAAGGCATTGTGAAAAGACGTTGTTGAACAGACCTCCACTCATTGTTTACACACCACACCGGAGACAGCAGGTTGTAGTTGTTGAAAGTATAAACTGTGGCTCCAACAACATGGGTTCAAGCCCTGGCTCTCCAACTTCATGGCTGTGTAACCTTGGGGAAATTAAGAAAGCTTCTAATAAGCATTATCTATTACTACTGTCAGTAGCAGTAGCATCGCCTTCACAGGCATTAATGAATTATATTGCAAACCATGAAGTTTCCTGAGGCATCTTGTCCCAAACTCTCCAAACCTGACAAAATTGTTGGGATCTTCACACAAAAATAGTTAGTTACCTTATGTCAATGGATGTGAATGGCTAAAACAGCTTCTGCTTCAGAAGGCCGAGACCAGTGGATCACGAGGTCAGGAGTTCAAGACTAGCCTGGCCAAGATGGTGAAACCCCGTCTCTACTAAAAATACAAAAATTAGCCAGACGTGGTGGCAGGTGCCTGCAATCTCAGCTACTTAGGAGGCTGAGGCAGGAGAATTGCTTGAACCCAGGTAGCAGAGGTTGCAGTGAGATGAGATTGCACCACTGCACTCCAGCCTGGATGATAGAGTGAGACTCCATCTCAAAAATACAAAACAAAACAAAACAAAAACACAGCTTCTGGAAGGTATTCTAACAGATTTTTGAACTTCATATTCGGTCAAAGAACTGTCTTTAATGGACAGGAAGGAATCCAGCCTTGAACATGTGAACAGAACCTGAGTGTAATCCTTAATATTTCCCATAGTGGTAAAACTGTAGAATCTAAACAGAGCTGGACAATAGTTTGCAACTGGGCTCTGCCTCTTACTAGCTGTATAAACTTGGTCAAGTTTACTAAACCTATTCAAGTCTAGCTTTCTCATATGAAAAATGTAGGAAGTAATGGTGTCTATCTCATAAAACCTTGTGAGGATCAAATGAAATAACTAAATCTTACCACAGTGCCTAGTGCATAGCATATTCTCAATAAATATTAGCTATTACTATTAATTTTGGGGGAAGTGGGTTGGTTGATACAGTGGATATGAGCTCTTCACCTGTGTGTTAATTGAAAAATGAATTTTTTGTAGCTGATCCTTTGAGGACTATAAAATGTATGGATGAAGTCTTATCACCAGAAGCCTTACGTTATTATAATGTTGAACTTAGTTCACTTTTTGGAAAAATTTATAATAAATCTTACAACATGAAACAATCATGGAGTAGGTTGTCTAAGAAATTATAGAAATATAACATTGGGAAAGTAGTTGATCTCTGCATTGTAACCATCAATACTTCCTTTCTACTTAGGTTTCTTGTTTGTTTTTATAATTGAAGAATTGGTGTCAGAACTTCAGAATGATAAAATCATAGAGTTAAAAGGTGAGATGGTAGATAGAAGGTCAAGAAAGGCTGTTGATTGCCCCTTTCAAGTCAGGCAGGCCTGACTTAAACATGGTTGGCTTTTGGCAAAGCTGGGCTAGTCAGTTCATCGTGAGTTCTCTTGTAGCTTTTCTTTACTGTTCTCAGTCAATGAACCTATCTTGGGTCCCATTATTGCTCGTATCAAGTGGTCAATTTATTTCTGTTAGTGTTAGCTACTAATTAACTTGTTCACTGCTGATGGGTCCTCAGAGATGTCTGGAGACTCTTAGAGTTGGAAAAGCCAGAAGTCTTGAGGGGTGTACAACTATAAAATAATTATAGCTTGTGAAGTTGTTAGTTTGAGGCATATATCTTTTGTCCACTATTCCTATGTCTAGGGCCTATCTCATTCCTGCAGACTTATTATGTGTTCTTAGATGAATAATTATGCAGAAAAACTTTCTGTGATTTTTTTTTGTTTACTTGGACACAAAAGGACTCAGATCCTATGACATGATAGTTGGTGATATTCAATACCAAGAATAACTTGCTACAAAGCTACTAACTTAAAATTTTTGGGCAGAATTATTTTGTAAGGTTTCTCTTCTGTATTTTCATAATTAACATGGAATTTTAGAGCTGGGAGAGTCTTAGAAGTCATTTTCCTAACCCTCCTGTGTCATATATGGAGATTCTGAGGGCCAGAGATGCCAGGTCATCTGCCTGCATTCCCATAGGTGGTGAGTGCAGGGCAGCCCACATCTATCTCCCCTCTTGCTCCCAGGCCTTCCACAACTCACTGTCTTCAAAACCAGAGGCGACTAAGATAATAAGGCCCTTGAATAATCTGGCTCTACCTTCCTATCCTCTGCTTACCCAAGATGAACTCCTTTTGCTCATCAACATTCTACATGAGAAATGGTTGCAGAGAGAAGCAGACAGAACAGTGAGGAAGCAGTTTCAATAATCTGAGTGAAAAATAATGGTTACTTGAATCAGAGCTGTGGTGGTAGAGCTGGAGAAAAGTGAACAGATTTGAGATTGTTTTGTAGAGTAAATCAGAAGAACCTTCTGATGAATCTGATATGGTAGGTGAATGAAAGGAAGAAATTAAAGGTAACACCTAGGGTTCTGGCTTGGGCAACTGAGGATAAAGAAGATATCTCTTGCAGAGGCAAGAGAGTGCTGGGATGGGGGGCGTGGCATGAAAGAAAGTGTTCTCAATGTTCCAGGTAAAACAACCTGTTTGAGAGGCGGAGTGGCATATGTGAGAGAAGAAACAATATTTCCCCCTTTTCTGTTTTCCATGAGAAGAGGCTTCCCTTAACCCCTTCAGCCTTTGGACCCAATCCTTACTCCTCCCCAGAAAGATAGGGTGAGTTATTTGATTAAAGAATTAGGGAGACTAACAGGGCATTCACAACTTAGCTCCTTCCTCCCTTTAATCCTTGGGAATCAGGTCATCTCCAAAGAACATGGCTTCAGTTCCTTCATGTTATAATTTCCAAAGGGACAGGCCCCGTGCATGGGGAGGACTGTGGGCACCCAGCATTGTCTGTGCTTGGGGGGTAGGTTTATCTTATCTAATTCTGGAGTTGAGAGTTATACATGCTTATAAATATAATCCCATACCCAATATCTGTTTCATAAGCCATAAATGTGATATTTTCATGTCCAATATGCATTTCTTTTTGTCTTTTTTCTTCATCTCAATTGGTTCAGGGTAGGGAAGAGAGAAGGTATGTATTGGGTCCTCTCAAAACTCAAGAGTGGGAGGTACAGTGGGAGAGGAACTCAAAGTCCTTCCCCTAACACTGTGGCCTTGTGGCTCAGGAAGAGGACCTAACTTCTCAGTACCTGTTTCCTAATCTATGAAAGGGAAAGGATAGCACCTATTCTACCTTTCTTAAAAGGTTATTATGAAGATCTTAATAACCAATATTTGAATATTTAAATTTCTGATATTTGAATATTTAAATATTTAACATTTGAACATTTGAATAACCAATATTTGAATGTAATCTTAACATTCCAATATTTGACTATGACTTTGATATGGCCACTTAAAGTGCCAGTGGCATATGTAAGAGTTGTGGTAGTAGAGTCGGAGAAAAGTGAACAGATTTGAGATTGTTTTACAAGTAAATCAAAAGGCCCTTCTGATGGACCTAATATGGGAGGTGAATAAAGAAAAGGAATCAAAGAAAGACCTAGCTTTTTGTCTTTAAAGTGCCAGGCTCAAAGTCATATTCAAATATTGAAAACATTACCTTTAGTTCCAAATGCGTTGACTAAGGAATTTATAGATGGAATTTCTACAAGGAGAAAATCAATAATGGGCTAACTAGTATTTCTATTGTAATAATTATTATTATCATGATTATTTTACTGTACACATCTCCTTAGGCAATAGTGGTTATCAAAGGTGGCAGCCCTGCAGGAAAAGATAGAGAAAGTCATCTGATGCTCCTTTGTTCACAGTTTTCTATTTCAAATACTGAAAAACTGGCCTTATTATTTAGCTTTGTACATTTACAGAAAATTTGAGAATAAGAAATGCATTCATAATAAATTGGTTCCTTTATCTAGGAAAGAAAAAAAAGTATCTTAAAAAATCTGGGGTGATATTTTTTTAAATATACTTCCACATACAGGCCCAGGGATTGTGTTCTGCTAAAAATAATGAAGAAAAATGCAGATATGAAGGTTCTGTATAGTTTTTAGTCAAGAAAAAAAGTCAGCTCTCAGAAACAGCTACACAGTTGACAAAGCATGGTTGACTTTCCCTTTGATGACTTGTCACAGAAGGGCACCAGCAAGTCCTGTGGCTGAATTTTACAAATGACTAAGCAAGTTTTGGAGCATTAAGATATTGAGGGAAAAGAAATATAATAACAAAGGTGATTATCCCACATGCTTCCTGGTAGATTCAGGAAGATGGAAAATATTTCTTTTCTGTATACAAAAGAAAGAGTCCTGCAGGGAACATTCACCATCAGGAACTCTAGGTTAACAGAGCCAAGACCTCAAACAATCAATGAGTCTGAGAATTGTTGGCATGGTACCTCCGTTGTGCTGTTGCTAAGAGTTCCTGGTAGATACCAGGCTAAGAAATATATTAAAGAGAGAATATTTATCATTGTTCTCATTTTAATAAAAGCCTGGATGTTGTATACAAAGTGTTTAAATGCAAATTTCCCTGTCACTTGTTCTACTTAGAGTGGAAGGGCAAGGTCCTTTTTACATTGCAAGACATTGCAATATAGAAAACAAATTACAACCAAGGGCCAGGTGGGGTAACAGTTTAAAATGTAATTGAACTCTGCGTATTTAAAAGAAAAACAAATGTTTCATGTATATGATTTAAAAATGTTAAAAAAAAAAGGATACAATTACAGGGTACATGGAAGTAAAAAGAAACAATTGTTTTATGAAGGAGGCCTATGAGATTTAAAAATTTGATTGTAAAATTAAAAACTGGAAACAAATACTTATTTTCATGTTATATCAGTTTGATATTAATGTCAGCAAGGTCATAGCAGGCAAGAAGGGGATTAAGGAAAGAGAAAAGATAATGAAGAGAAAGAGAGGCAAGATGAAGGAAAGGAGGAGGGAGAAGGGGAAAAATGGGACGGGCCAGGTGAAAACATTACACAAAAGGAATGGCAGGTGTGGGATGTCCAAAAAGAATAAATGAAGAGGACATGGCAAATAAACGGAAAGCGGAGGCAAAACACAGAAAGACAAAGATAAAAGAGGAGATGTTGAGGTAGCCAGCAGTTCAGGGGACTCCGAAGCATGGTACAAATGCATTTAACTATTGCTTTGAGTTTTGGAGCATTAACTGTTGTGATCACTGTCTTTGGAAATGTCATTTAGCTGTTTAACAAAACTGGTCTCAGATGACTTTACCAGAATTGTAGGGGTTAAATATTTTCTAGGGTAATGGTAGATAATCCAAATAAAAATATCTTGAGTCCTAAAACAAATCTGAAAACCTTGGAGGATGCTTCCTGGAAACAAGTACATAACTACAGACTAGAAAAACATAAATATTCTGTGCTCTTGGTTCTTCAGGGGAAAGCAGAAGTGGTGGTGGTGGCAGAGCATTTGTTTTCATCAAAGACTGAGTTCTGGCTCTTTATATACATTAATATGCTTCAAGTTACTACCCTTACATCAGAGAGGTCCCAGTCTGACCTTTTATACTCTCCATAGCAAATCATTCTGCATTGCCTAAAAGATATCGCCACAGTCACTTAAATAAACATATGAAACGCAGAATACATTTTCTTTGCTCCAACATTGCCATTATTAACTCCATCAGCACCACTGGAGTCATAGTTGGTATCTTTCTTGCTCCATCCTCCCAACCTTGTTCATTCCTCTTCTCTGCTGGTAATAGATGAATTGCTTGGTCTCCTGAACTCTCATCTCTCCAACAGTCACAGCCTGGACCATGATAGCCCTGCACCTGACCACCTGACCAAGGAACCTGTCCTACCCTTATGTATGAGAAAATGCAAGGACCCTTAGCCTACCAGTGCCCTAGCTCAGCATTATTAGCTAAACCTGCTGGTCCTAATCTGACTTTGTAACCCAGTACTGGTATTTAGGCCACTTACCCTTGTGACTGAATTTTTCATTATATTCCTGATACAGTTTGGCTGTGTTCCCACCCAAATCTCATTTTGAATTGTAACTCCTACAATTCCCATGTGTTGTGGAAGGAATCTGGAGATTGAATTATGGGGGCAGATCTTTGCTGTGCTGTTCTCATGATAGTGAATGAGTCTCGCTAGATCTGATGGTTTTAAAAATGGGAGCTTCCCTGCACAAGCTCTCTCTTTGCCTGCCACCCTCCATGTAAGATGTGTCTTGCGGCCGAGCGTGGTGGCTCACGCCTGTAATCCCAGCACTTTGGGAGGCCGAGGCGGGTGGATCACGAGGTCAAGAGATCGAGACCATCCTGGCCAGATGGTGAAACCCCGTCTCTACTAAAAATACAAAAAAAAAAAAAAATTAGCTGGGCGTGGTGGTGCATGCCTGTAGTCCCAGCTACTTGGGAGGCTGAGGCAGGAGAATTGCTTGAACCCAGGAGGCGGAGGTTGCAGTGAGCCAAGGTTGCACCACTGCACTCCAGCCTGGTGCCTGGTGACGCAGTGAGACGCTGCCTCAAAAAAAAAAAAAAAAAAAAAAATGCTGTTTCTTGCTCGTTTTTGCCTTCCACATGATTGTGAGGCCTCCTCAGTCACATGGAACTGTGAGTACATTAAACCTCTGTTTCTTCTCAGTCTTGGGAATGTCTTTATCAGCAGCATGAGAACAGACTAATACAATTCCTTTTCCTCATTTATTCATATAACATATAACATTTTTATTGAGTGTCTACCGACTATGACCTACTATGTGCTAGGTACTGTGCCAAACACAGGGAGTGCTACAAAGCCAAGAAAATCATAGCATCTGCATTCAAGGAGCTCATAGTCTAATGGAGAGAAAGACAGATGAGCCAAAATTAAAGCAACCAAAAGTGGGATAAATAGCAAGAGTCATACAGACAAATTACTATGGAAGTTAGTGGAAAAAAAGGATGAACTTCGATGGAGAGTGTGCCATCCTCATTGTTTACCTTGACGAAGTCATAACCTAGGCCTCATCCCAGGCTGGTTCCGTGAGCCTGCATCTAGTGCAGTCAGTCACCCAGGGCCCTATGCCAAGAAGAGACCCCACATCCACCCTTGAAGTTTAATGCACTACAGTCTTTATCTTGAAATTCTTAACAATTTTATTTCGGAATTTCTATTTTGTATATGAGGTCTGATGGGGTACACCTCAGGGGTTCACACACAGTCCAGCCTCCAGATGGGTTCTCAGCCTCTGCCTTCTGCCCCAGCTCCATGACCCCTGCCTTGTTCTACTCAGGGCTACAAGAGGGTCAGTGAACAGAGTTACCTGTGTTCTACTGTTGCTCTCCCTCTCTAGCAGGGCCCAGGGTACAGGTGTGGGGAAAGTCAGTGTCTCAGAGTGGGGCAAGGCCCTGGCCATCCTGGAATGTCCCCACCCCAGGCTGGTAGCACCATGGCATGTTTAGTAAGTGACTCTTTGGGGGCCTCCTGCCCACCCCTGATCAGGTAGAAAGCTCATTCAGGCACAGAAACTGTCATCTTTTGGGGCTTGCTCATCTGTAGGGGCTGGCCTGGGGGAAGGTGAGATTGACTTCCCTGTCCCCAGAAAGACCTCTGTTTTCATTTTTCATTGAGTCCTATAAATTATGTAGCTGGGTCTGGTCCCAATTCTTAACCTTGTAATCCTCAGAGCTTAGAGGCAACAATCTCATTAGCAAATTTCCTACCTCCAGTGTCCTATTCCCCAGAGTCCTATTCTCCAATCCATTCTGAGCAGCAAAAAATGTAACAGGAAGAATCATCTCCCTGTGCTATTTTGATCCCTTTCCCCAAACCTAACTGGGTTTCCCTCTCAGATTTTGTTATGGGCAGTTAATCATGCACACAGGCACAGGCCTGTGAAAATCATGAGGACCTGCTGGAGAGGATGCTCACCACTTGAAGGCCCTGAACCTTGACGGCATGCAGTGACAGGATGAGACTGGGGCTAGGACCCACTCTGGGTCAGGGTGAAGCTACATTTGCCAGACTCCCTACAGTTGGCTATGGCCACATCCCTGAGTTCTAGAGTCTAGAAAGACAATGAAATATGAGCAGGAAATGTGTGTCACTTCCTGACAGAACAGGAAAATCTCTCATTTCATTTGCCATTTCTCCCTGTCTCCTCCCTCATCTGCTGATTGGCTGTCAACGCCCAGAGCACCCTTGGAAGCCCTGTGCTTAGGGTGTGGAGGCTCAGGAAGCAAAGAATCCTCTCTTGGAGGAGAGCCACCCATCAATCAGGAAGACCTGTGCTGAGCCTCAGAGGAGTAAGAAATGAGCTTCCATTGTGTCACTCCTGTGTGCTACACAGTAGTAGCCCCACTCTGAGACACTGACTCTCCCCATACCCCATACCCATACCCTGGGCCCTGCTTGAGATGGAGGGCAACAGTAATAATAATTTATTATAGATTATTAATAATTTTATTAATTTTTATTTTTACTATATTATATAAAAATTAATAAAAGTACTTTTATTATCAATAATAAAATAATAATTTATTATTATTATTAGTGAGCTTTGGAAAGGTGTCTAAGAAAGCAAATATGGTTTCCTTAATTATTAATTAGTAAATACATTGAAAAAATAAAAAGAGAAGAGAAAAATTACTCATAAGCCCACCACTCAGAGATTACCTCTATCAATGTTTTGGCATATTGACCTCCACCCTTTCACCATGCAGTATTCTAATTACTTTTTACTGAGCCCAAAGTGATAGTGTTAAGCACTTTTCAGGCTTAATCCTGACAACCTCTTAAGACAGTAGGTATAATTATCCTCATTTTAGGATTGCAGAAACTAGCAACTAGAGAGGTAAAATATGACACAGCTCTTTGATAAGGTAAAACTGGGAATTGAATTCAGTCTGATTCTGAAAATGATGCACTCTACCATTTTCCTTATTATTCTGTTTTTAAGAAAACAGACTCTCTTGAATACACTTTGTTCACTTAAGTATTCTGTGACCAATTTCCTCTGATTAAATATTCCCTTTTATAACATACCATAATTTATTCATCCAACCCTCTAGTTGGATGTTTGGATTGATAATTTAGTAACATTATTATTATAAACAATACTACAACAAGTACTCATATAGACAAATCTTTGCATACACCCATTAAATTTTTCCTAGGGTAACTGAAATTGTTACATAAGCTATTGTAAATATTCCTTTTATTTGAGACAGATTCTCACTCTGTTACCCATGCTGGAGTGCGGTGGTGTGATCTTGGCTCACTGTAACCTCTGCCTCCCAGGTTTGAGGGATTCTCTGGCCTCAGCCTCCCGAGAAGCTGAGACTACATGTGTGTGCCACCACACTTGAGTACTTTTTTGTATTTTTACTAGAGGCGAAGTTTCATCATGTTGGCCAGGCTGGAGAAGTTGTGACTATTCTTAAGGCGGTATATGGTACTTGCCAAATTGTTCTATGTCTGGTTGGGAGCGGGTGGTGATTTTGTCTCCAGAGGATATTTGACAATGTCTGGAGACTTTTTTAGTTGTCCAGACTAGGGAAGTAGCTAATGGAGAAAGGTCAGGGATGCTACTAAACAACCATCCTACAATGCCCAGGTCAGCCTCCCTAGAACAAAGAATTATCTGTCCAAGACGCCAGTAATACCCCTGTTGAGAAATCTAACCCACATAATGGTTTCATCAGTGTGTGTCAGTCTTGAGACAAAATAAAGGCTCTTCCACTTACTCAAACATGATCTACCAAGCATCTACTCTATGCCAGATCCCATGGTAGGTGCTAAGTTAGAATGCAAGCACAGGGGTCAGATCAAAAGGGAAGAGTAGAGAGAGGAGGTGGCTAAGAAGCAAAATTTAACTTCACTCAGTAGTGAGAAAGTATATCTATTCCATGTTATGCCTTCATATCTTTCCATATAATTCTGCATTAAATTATTTCCATGCAATTCTTCATTAAATATATAAACTCAAAAGGTAGTCATGAGAAATGATTAATATTGCTGCATGACTACCTACAGCAATGGTTGCTCCTGATTCTTCTGAGGCTATTTCTGAAGAACAAAATTAGCTTTTTCTTCAACAGAAACCCAAAGTCTTAAGTATGAAACATTCTTATAATGACAGTAGCTTTTCTTTCCCCAGTTGACCTTTTTGTTCTTTAATTTAGCATAGCAGATAATCTCAATTTGGTTAAGTCAGAGGTAGAAAAATATTTTCCTGCCCTTTATATATTAAAGCTCCTTTCTGTCTATTCACAGCAGGCATGAGTAAAAGAAAGGACCAAATCAGAGGCTGTTCCTCTTGTTCATTCATTTTTAAAGACGAATGGCAAAGGAGAGAGGGGAGAAATGCCTCAACTCCCAGCTGACCCTCTCCCTGCTTGGTTAATTCATGGCACATTTGCTGCCACTGGTTCCTCTCCTCTTTGCTTCTCTGCGTGATAATCTCAGAGTTATGATAAAAAGGAGTTGCTATGGCTATGGCTGTCTTGGGCTTTCAAAGCCAGTGCCCAAATGAGGAAGTTAGAGAAGGATCTGACTCCAGTCTCACATACCTGAAGACAGAAAAAAAAAAAGAAGCCACCTTAGCAGTTGCACAGAGTAACAGAGTACGCACTTTCTCACTTAGTGGTTCTCTGGAAGCCAAAGGAAGAAGAGGCTAACAGAGAAGTGTGAGTATCCATAAGGGTGGCCATTAGGGAGAGGGGATCAGAGCTTTACTTTTCCAGAAGACTTTATTCAGAAAAGAACAAAAATCTGGACTGGTTTCTTTAGCAACTCTGGGATAATCTTTCCCACAATGTCCCAAGCCTGCAGTTCTTAATGTCATTACAGCTGTTATTAAAACTTTAAATATGTAATCATGCACATTAAGTTGCTAAATACTCATAAAAACTGTTAGCTCATTAAACTGTGCACAGTCATTTAAATGAAAAAGGAGTGAAAAAAGCAAAGGTTAAAACATTCTGGTAATCTGATAAAGTAGTACATACCACATAAATGCAGAAAAGATAATGCTAGTATTAAAAGTACCATCATTTCCAAACACGAAAACATAAAGAAAGCCTATCTTTGATGCTTACATCAAAGGAAGAGTCAACACATCTAAAATAAAATGGTGTCATAGATATACTTAGCGTAATAAATTATTAGACCTTGATTACAAGCATGAAAATATTTAGTGCTCATTTATTCTTTAATGGCAGCTGCTAGAATTGATTTAGTTTACAAGTGCTTGATCCAAATACCATCATTTAAAAAAATTATTGGTATTTTGACAATAAAACTACAAATCATCAACTTGGAAACTTCATATGGGGATTTATTCCACAGAGATCCCATGTATACTTTTGAAATTGCACTTTGTACTAGAAAAATAGGCATGTTGATCAATTATAAGAAGAAATTTAACATATCTGTGCTTGTCAAAGGCAGAATATTTATTATGGCCTCTAAATCCTGACAGCATAATGTTCATTTAAAGCATTTGATCACTTTACATTTTAGAGTAATCATTTCTCGTGTTTAAGGCATTGTGTATGTGTGGTACTAGGTTAAAATGTACCTGGGATTTGTTTTAATGGGGTATGGTAAAGCAAACACAGAAATGACTGTCATGAAGAAAGTTCATACTCACAGACCCTAGAAACAGGAGGCACAGCACACTGTGCAAGGCCACACAGGGAAGGGCCAGGGTCAGTCTGAGGCAGAAGTGGAGGCAGAGCATGGGGAACCTTTACTGGGGTCTTCAGGGAAGGATGAGTGAGACAGGGTAGGTAGCTGAGTAAGTTTAGGATTGGCTAGTTTGAATAATTTTGTCAAACTATGGGCTACAGGAGTGGTCTCTGGGTGTTGGGTACCTGGTCCTGGGTGATTTAGGGCAAGGAGAATATTGTCTGGATATACGAGAGTTTGATAAAGTAGAAAGTTAGGGGAGTGGGCTCTGTATTGGCTGATTTATATATCAAAGGTACCTTCAAAAGGGTGTTCTTCACTCTCTCTAGAAATTAGCTAGTCCTGGGAGGGACAATCTCTCCAGGGTCAGAGGCCTCAAATGCCAGAACATCAAGAATATAGAAAATTTGGAAATATAGTCAATACAGGTACTACCACATTTTAGGTCAAAAGTCTCCTATTATCTTCAAAGTTTTTTCCAGAGACAACACTGTGAATAAAGCCTGCTGGACTATGTATTTTAAAATGTTAATAAGGCCTTACATTTCTGACTTTATCCGTTTGAAAATGCTTTTCCATTATTTCATTGCAATCTAATGATTAGATTTGATGATTAGAGGCTTACTAAATTCTATCAGGTAGACATGTCTGGACATATTATCCCTATATTACAACTAAAAAACTAAGGCAGAACTAGAAATAGAACCACCATTCCTGACTGTAAATCTAAAGCATGTTCTGTCACACTGTGAGCCTTTTACAGTTTAACAATATTATTAGTAGCCTAAGAATTCAATTCTCAAGCAAATGGACTTAATGAGGTTGTGCAGAGAACAGGTTTCACAAACTAGACCAAAGCCACTTCTTTACTGTAGGTATGTTTGGCCGAGGTTACCTTTTATGGAGTGTCTTCAGGGATACAGAATCTCGAATAAACAGAATAAGTTGAAGAGAATAAGGGAGTCAGCTCCCTCACTTACCAATTGAATTACTTTAAGCAAATTACATAAACTGTCCAAGCCTCAGTTTCTCCTTTTGTAAAATGGGGGTGGTAACAGGGGAACTGTTGAGAGGATTAAAAGAGACAATGCTTGCTTATGAGCTGCCAAGCTCAGAGTTAGTACTCTATAAATGAAGTTACTATTCATCCACAGTGAAGCTTCATGTACAAAGCAGCAAATGCAATTTGTTATCCTTATGTACAAAGCAGCAAATGCAATTCTATTATCATGTTAAAAAAAAAAAAGTAGCCACCCTGTTGTGCTCAGTGGCACACATTTATAGTCCCAGCTACTCATGTGGCTGAGGTGGGAGGATCACTTGAGACCAGGAGTTTGAGTTTAGCCTGGGCAACATTGTAAGATCCTGTCTCTAAAAAAAAAAAAAATTGACATTCTATAGGTTGCCCCCTTTTTTTCTTAAGGTAAAAATGATTTCTTTTGCTGAATTTGCAACAGCCTAAAGCTATATTTTATGAAAGGAAACATAATTTATTATTAATATGTGAAACCACTTTTCCCTTTTTTACTATTTTAATCCAAATAAATGAATAAATTTAGCCTCAATGCCTATAAATGACCAGGAACTGAACTTCTAAAATATTAGCAACTTAACCCACTCTTCTATGATTAAACTGCCTTTTTTGATTCAAATTTCACTTTCCAAAAAAATGTGGTTATATTGCAAAATACTACCCTTAAAATAAGCAGCAAGCAACGTACCTCAAGGATCTTGTTGACTTTCCTATAAAACAACTCAAAGCTGTTTCAGAGGAAAGTTTGTATGACTCTTCAACACTATATTCAACATGAAACCCTAACTTCCATATTAAGCCAGACTTGTCAATAAACAGGTGACCCAAACCTCAGGAACCAAAATAAATTGGTTAGATTAGTAAACATTTAGCTTATGGGTTGGGAAAAATTTTAGTTAACCTTAAATTACCTCTTCATGATTCCGTAGGAACTGTGCCTTTCTGTAATCTATCCTCATGTACAAAGCAGCAAATGCAATTTGTCCTTGTGTTTATCATGATCATGTGTCTGTCAGGAAGAGAGGCTGAAATAGCAATGTTTCCTACTTCAAACACAAAATCAATTCTGGTTCTGGGCTAGTGAACATGTTTGCGGGCTTGGGGGAATTTTTGTTAACACCATGTGCAAAGCTGGAATAAGATTTCATGAAACTCCTTTATAATACCAGTGCTGGAATAAGATCAACATCTGCCTTTTTAGACAAATCACAGCAACTCAGTCACAAGAGTGTAGACCGTATCTGTCAGCACTGGCTCATCAGGGAATGAAGCACTCTCATTGCTGAATTTTCTAGACACCTAAAATTAATTCCATCTGAGGCAAACATTTTCAATGTGATTATTTCAATGGACATTATTCTAAAATGAAAACTGAAATTCAATGAAGTATTAAATATCATTATTCATATTAGGAATATATATAATAAATACATATCAGGATATTACAATGCATTCTTAAATACAACTTGGTGTATAATTTTTGTGTTGTTTTCCAACTGCTCTCTTCAAGGATAAGGCACTCAGCTCTCCCTTCTCATATCATGAGAAGGCAAGCAGGTTCTAAATGAGCAAAGATGGAGAAGTAGTAGTCCTGGTAGAAAGGATGCAAAATACAGGAATAGAAAAGCAGTATCCGGGCATTTGTAAACAGCGTGTGATTGAATTAGGATGGTGCTGAGGCCTCATGAAGGGCTGCAGTAGATAAGGCTGGCTGGATCTCCACCTTAGACTCCACATGACTCAAAACCAGGGCCTGTTTCATGAGCATGTGACCACTGCAGTGGCATGAAAGACTCCTGCTTGAGGTTTAATGCTATGTGCTGTGAGATTCTTAATACATTTTATCATTGAATTTGTGCTTTGTAAGTGAAGTCCAATAGAACAATGGAGTATGAGCCCCAGAGTCCAAAACTTTGGTTCACATGTAGTCTCCCCTCCCACTGTCTGCACAGGACTGGTTCTTGGCCACCTGATCCCTGCTCCATGGTGTCCCAGCCCCATGCATCCTCCCCAGTCTCACTCCTGCCCTAAGACCAGATGTAGCAACCAGGTCACATGGGTTGAGGGAGAGGCCCACATTCCACGTCTGCCATTGCACTCTGCTCTTAGGTAGGGTCTAGGAGAGGGTCTGGAAAGGGGCAAGTTCATGCCCCATGCCATCTCAGGGAACAGCAAGGCTGTGGTCCTCCTCACCCAGAGCTGGCAGCAGCATGGCACATCCGACAGCCAACTCAGCAGAGGCCCCTTGTCCACCCTGAATCCAGATACTAAGAACACCCCACCCTGGAGGTTGCAATCCCTTAGGACTCTCAGAGTAGAGGTTGCTGTGAATTGGGGGACAGACTCTTGGGAAGGGAGGACTGACTTATTTAATACCAGCCAGAGTCCTGCTTTGTCATCTTGCCCTAGGCTCCACAAATTATGTAGCTGGCCCTCCTTAGAATCTTTCCCCTTAACCCAGCTTCTCTCCCTGTTCTGGATAAAGGTATCACACTTCCTCATCTCCCGTATTTAGAATCTGAGTCATCATTGCCCTCCCTTCTTCCTTGCCCAAATCCACACCCACAGGCCACCTCCCATCTGTCTCCTTCTGCACATTCCCACTGTTCCTGCTTGAGTTTAATTGTTCATCATGGCTCCACCAGACCATCACAGTAGGCTCCTAATTATTTCCACAGCTTTGAGCCTCTCCTTGTTCAATCCATTAAGCTGCTGCCACCACACAAACACCACTTTGATCATGCTCACATGTTTTTAGTGTCTCCCTATGGCCTACTCTTGGTGAAGTTCAAACTCTTTAGCTAAGTGTTCAATGTCCTTTCTTCTTTTGTCCTCACCTTACTTTTGCAAATAATCATATGACATATGCAATATTTTGGCCATATGAAACCACTCACTCTCCCCTGTACATATTTTGTGCTTGGTCATCACTGTGTCTCTGCTGAAGCCATTCTGTTGGACTTGGATCACTTCTCCCTACCCCGCAACCATTTCCAACTGGAAAAGCTAATCCTATTTATAGCTCGAATGGCATCTCCTCCATGAAGTCTTTCATCATGAGCCCAGTCACAAAGTGACTCCACACTCCTGCAAGACTAACATCATTTAGTTTGTATAGGTTGGTACTAGTTTTTGTGGACAATACGTGGCCCTCTGCTGTACACCCTTGGAGAGCAGAAGCATATCCTGCCACCTTTGTATACCCAAAGGCCCTCTACTCAAAGCCCTAGGAATAACGGGCTGTCTCTGTGCATGTTTGTTGGAGCTAATGAATAAACAAAGCTGTTGTGTAAACAGATGAGGCCTTCTGAAAGGCAGGCACACCTGTAACCCTTCATCATCATCCCCTTTCCTCCTCTTAGTTCATCTAACAAAACATACTGCTGCTTTTCACACCCGAGCCCATCAAACACCTGTATTATCATTAACAACACTAACAAAAATTCACCTCACAATTTTTATGAATGTTTAAAGTGCTATATTCTGAATGCTTAGAATAATCTCAAAGAGAACACCTGTTATTTGAATGCTCTTATTTTCAACCTCTTGAGGGCAATTTTTTCATTACTATATTAAAGTGGGCTGTTAAATAACTTATAACTATCTGAGGGAAAGGTAAACTGCAGTCACTATGATCCAGACTGGATACCTAAAAGTGAATTTTTTTTTTCACTTGCAATTTACTTTTTTCCCAATTTCAACTCTGTCTTTTAGGACTAATTGAGAAAAGTAATGAAAAATAATAAACTGAGGGGTTTTGGGCTGTCAGAACTTCTATTCAATTTCAGCATTTTATTAAATATTCTACTCTTAACTCCAGAATGCCATGCTTATTACCATAATTTTGTGTCTTCAATGCCTTTCCCTTGCCCATCTTAGGAACCCCCAAGAGGATCATCAATGTAATTATCAAACGATTGAATTTGGAAACTCTGTGTGATTAAAAAAAAAAATCTCACCTCCTGAAAAAAAAGTACACTATCTGAAGTCGAGCAAGAAAACACCTTAAAAATATAGTAGTTAACAAAAAATCAGGAAGGATGGTTACATATTTACATAGAAACTTCAAGATGCTTGCATATATGGTACAAATTAAAACATCCTGACAAGAGAATGTGCATTTTGGAAGGCTGTCAGTTTTCATTTAGAGAAATCTGTAATACCAGAAAATGGAAAGGATGGAGAAATGGTAGAACTGGGGAAGGAGGCAACATCCTTCCCTACGACAGCCTTATGAAAAGTTTATATTGCATGTGTTACTAAGAGGAACAAAATGTAGAACTTTTGATGGGCTAGGATATGGTGTTACCAACCACATTTAGGAATATTTTAAGTAGAGAATGGAAGGATAGATATTTTTATGTTCCTTGAACGTAAAGCTTGTTCTAAAATATTTAATTTAAGGTGGAGCATAGAAAAGATGAGGCTGGTCAAAATGTGTCAACTTCAATCTCAGTTCCAGATAGTGAGAAAAACAACTGAAAATAAGGTAAAGAGAAAGAAAAAGAACACCAGCAAACTAGATATCATCATTATCTTCATAAACTGTTACCATTTCCTGGGTAATTGCAATGTCCCAGGAATTATTTCAGGGTCTTGGACACAATATCTCATTTTATTGAGATAAACAAAAATAATCTTTGCTAAGTAGGTATTATTGTCCCCATTTTATGGATGAGGAAATTGAGGCTGTGGGAGATTAAGAAATTTTCGCAACGTCACACCATTGATGACTGTGGTGTACAAAAATAAAGAAAAAGAAAAAGTAGCTTTATCAAAGAAGAGTAGCATAAGTAAAATGAAGAAAACCACACCAAGTTAAAAATACAGAGATACATAAAAGAAGCCAATGGAAAAAGAAAAGAGAAACTTTCTAACCAGATAGAAATGGAAGCAAGTAAACCAAGGGTAAATTCCCCACCCACATGGTGCCTTTCCCCTACCTGTCTTTTGCCAGTCCTCCCAACAACCCAGTCCCCTTTTATGACCATCATTACTATTCTAGGGGGAAAAGAAAAAAACTCCTCTTTCCCAATGTCAGCTTCCAAAAATATTAAGAGGCAATTTTGCTTTCCACTCTGCAGGGTAAGGGTAGAGTCCACAGGAAGCAGCAACTGCGGAAAACCTGCTTTCCCCTGCCTGTGATGACACCTACAGCCACAATCCCAGACAGCAGCAAGACACGTTAGCTGTTGAAGAGGCCGAGAATTATGCTCTTAAAGAAAGGACAGTATGAAATAAAAGTTAGGGCCTGAAAGAGGACAGTAAGAAATAAAAGCTATAGAAATGGAATAAAATCAATTGCAGATGAAATTTTAAAATAAGGGCAATAAAGAGAAAAGGCTGCAACCCCAGGCTAGAATAAGTATTACTGAACTAGGAAGGGATTTTTTTTTTTTAGAAAAAAATAGGAAAAAAATAGGAAAGAAAAAAATAGAAAAAAAATAGGAAAGAAAAAAATTTGTGATGGTTTTATTTATCTAAAAATAATTTGTAATAAAATTTTTATAGAATCTTAAACAAATGAATTATTAAATGCTTATATTTCTTCCCATAGCTTTCTAGGATTGTAGAGAAATAAACCCTTGTTGAAAAACATTCATTGGTTGCTTCACCTACAACTTTTAAAGTCTTCAAGAAAGATATAATGAATCATACACTTAATCTATAATAAAAGGTTAACCAAAATGGTATTTTGACAAACATCCTTTAATATTAAAGTGTTAGGTTTACAAATATCTCATAAAAATATGAAACTTGGCTTTAGTACAAGCTAGTCAGTTTTCTATGTAAAATTGTCAACTTTCAGATGAAATAGATAAAATTTTACCTTTAGTGTCCTTCCCACTCTTTTTGCTATTCTCAGCAACTAAACTCTAGATAAACACGTAGTTCCCTGAGACCACTGGAAAAAGCACTTACCAGATGACTACAAAACTTTCCTAATCAAGGATGAGAACTTTCAGTTCTTATGAACCCTGAAGAAGTCTCATAAAAAATAACAACCAGTTTCATCACATCCAGTGAATAAATACTGAAGAAATTAAAACTATTTTTCAGATCCAGCGTCTAATATCAAGTTCAACTCACTGTGAAAATGAAAGGCTCAGAAAACCCAGATGAGAGCATGTTGGGTTTCCTTTTCCACTTGAAACTAACTTGTTTATCCGGCTGTTGGCTTTGGAATTGCTAAATTAATTATCAATATTTTTTGTTTGTTTTGAAACTAAAAACCCACTTGCTTAGTCCTATCAAAGTTAACTACAGATAATGCTATATTCCAGCTTAAAGATAACTGGCCCCTCTATCTGTCCAATCTTTCTAATTTCAACAACAGAAACAGTTAAAACAGACGCTAAGAAGGCACAAATGGGTCACAGACCCATTTTCCCCCTGACATTCCTCATCTTTTCCTTACCTTACAACCTGTGCAACTCTAATCTAGAGAAGGGAACAGGGAAGTAGTTAAGCACTTTGTTTCCTTTCCAATATTGAATCAGAGAATGAAAATGCATTATGGTCCCCAAAAGACATCAAAGACACCAAAATGCTCATCTTAACACTGGAATTCTGGAGCACACATCTTTTCTAGCAACTCACAAACACGTACTAAAACCACACATTGATATCTTAAAGAGAGGAGGAAGGAGCCGTGAATACCAGACCAGCCAAAGTGTCAAAGTGTTAAAGACAAAGTGTCTTGACAGAGAAACACATGGTGTTATTGGGTGACACATGAATTTCCCACAAGCCATTGGGTGTTAAGAAAAGACCAACACATCAAAGATGCTGTAACTAAGTAGTCTAAACTCAAGAATTCAGATAGCAAAATTTGTATTGTAAAGAGCCTAAATTAATGTGTTTCTGGATGTCAAATAGTAACCAAAGGCTTATATCCCAAGCCCGTGGGGCTCTGGGAGAAGGGGACAATGCAAAGTCCTACCTGGTAGGCATCAGGAATGTTGACCGTTTCTCCATGCTCCCCGACATAGCCAATGATGCCTTTGCCCCAGGGGACCTGCACCTCATTTGAGTTCTCTGTGCTGCTGCAAGGCAGCAGAGGGGTTCCTGCATGCACATCAAAGAATTTGGAGACCAGACTCTTCTTGCCAGCAGCTGCCCCTTCCACCAGGAAAAGAGAGCAGCGGTCAGCGTCCACCATAAGGCAGACAAAGATGAGAATCTTGTAGCTCAGGCTGGTGAGGTCAAGGTCATTGGAGATATCTTTGACTAATTCCAGAAAGAACTGACGTTCATTATGTTTTTTCAGGTGGCACTTGTAGTCGATGGCTGTAGGGGGATACTGAGGCAGATTCACTCTCGATTCCAGCAGCGCACTGAGAATATGGGCTGTGGTTGGGGGCAGGGAGCTGGCCTTCCGGAGAAGTGCCCTCCGTCGTACACTGCTCAGGGGTTCCTGAGCCCGGGAGGTCACCTGTTCATCGTAGGTCCTGTTCACGTGGATGGCCTTGGAGCGGGCAAAACTCTTCCTTAGCTCTTTCTGAGAAGCTCTCCGCTGCAGGTTCGCATCGCCCCTGCTGCCACTGGCCCAGCCGGGACTCAGGGGAACCCCACTGCAGTCCCCGACACCAGGAAGGGGCTGGCTGTGGGCAGAGGCATTTGGTCCAGTGCCACCACCAACGCTGCTGCCACTTCTGCCAGTGCTGTGAGCCAAGCTGCTGGTACCAGCCAAAGAGGGCCTTGGACCTAAAGCCCCCTGACCCTGACTGTGCCTCTGCAGCCACTTTTCAACCATCTCTTGCTTACCCTTCCTCATCAAGTAATCTTCAAACAACTCTGGGTGCCCGTCCAGGAAAGTTTCCACCTCCCCAAAGTCCAGGAGGGAGGCTGCCATGGTCCCAGACGGCTTTCCTTGCCTGTCTACACGTGGGCCAAATGTTTACCTGCTGCGAGGCCTCTAGCTGTTCCTGCTCATGTTTACCCCCACCAGTAAGTATTCCCAGTTCGGTGCCACCTTCCCTGGAGATTATTCCCAGCAGTGGAATCACGGCCGGGAAGTGCCCCTTCCTTCTCTGGCTCAGAGTGGCTGGCACCGACCCCACCCCCTGGTCCTGCTACTCCTGCTTCGCACAGGTGCCCGGCACTAAGCTGCTGCGGCTGCCCCGGCTCGTGTTCTGGAAACCGAAGCTATCGCTGCTCCGGTTCTGGCTGCCGCCGCTGCCGCTGGAACTGCTGCTGTAACCGGATGAGTGGACCACTGTGACAGGGAGGTAGGGCAGGACACGCCCCTGAGTGAGGCACGGAGCCTGGAGGGAGGAGAGGGGAGGAGGGAGCAGAGGACGCCACATCAGCCAAAGTCTACAGCCCAGGCTGCCAGGCGGTTCCTGGAAGAGTCTCTTGACGGCTGGAATCGGCGCCTGGGTACACGACTCCTGATTGGAAAAAGATTAGAAGAGCGAAGCGCACCTTGTTCCTTCCCCGCTTCTTGCTCCCTTACCTCCCCAACCCTCCCTACTCACAGCCGCTTAATCCTTTAGCGCTTCAAGGAGGCCCCATTGGGAGCCCAGTGGGAGCCCGAGACAGTACGTTGATGTTTTGCAGGGATCCAAACTGAAGCGGATTCATTCCGAGGAATCGAGGTGTCGTTCACCCTGAGAGACAGGCAGGGTTGTTTTTCTGGGATATGACTGTGGATTGTTGGTTCCCAGGATTCTTGGGACTTGCTAACTAACACTGCCCAGCGCCTTGTGGGTGTTCAGTAAATATTAACGGAACTGCATTTTCCTGAAAATAGCAAATAAAATATCCTATGAGAGCAATTCATGACTTTAACCAAATTCATGTACCTGGGGCAGGGGTAGATTACATGGAGGAAGCGGGTAAAACACAATACAGTCATCCCTCCTTGTCCAGAAGAGTTTACCAGGTAGAGGAATCAAGTCCTGAAGAGTTTGGAGTATTTAATAAACAGCAGGGAGACCAGCTAAGAGACAGTAAACCAAGCATAGAATCCTGGTAATTTGGAGCTGCTGGTTTCCAAGAAGGTGAGTGGTGAACAAGATTTAAAAAGAAAAAAAATGTTTAGCATGATGCCTGGCACATAAAAAGTGCCCAGTAAATGTTAGCTGTTGTATGACTTTTATTATTATTATTCTAAGGTAATGGTGTATGGAAACTTTACTGCATGTAGCCAAGTCTCTGGTCACTTGAGTGATCTCTCATTAAAGATGGTTAGTGATATGTTGAAACTGGCTTATAAGGACTCACAAGTGCCTAGTTTAAAATCTCTTTCCAATTCTGTGTTCAGTCACATCATGTAGCTTGCAATCAGTCACAATGGGAATGTTTATACCATGGAAATAGCAAATGTTATGTGTCAGGGTTTTTTAAATGGACTGTTAATTATTAAACATTTACCGATATGCAGTGGAAACAATCTAAATGTCCATCAGTCGAGGAATAGACAAATAAAATGTGATATATCCATACAATGGAATATTACTCAACCATAAAATGGAATGAAGCACTGATATGTGCTACTACTCGAAAGAAGCTTAAAAATATCATGCAAAGTGAAGAAGCCACTCACAAATGACCACATATTGTAAAATTTCATTTATAGGAAATGTCCAGAATAGACAAATCCATACAGACAGAAAGCAGATTACTTTCTAGATGGAGAGGAAGGGGGTGACTGCAAATATGTATGAGTTTTTAGGGGGGTAGGGTAATAAAAGCGTTCTAAATTGATTGTGGTGATAGTTGCACAATCTGAATATGCTGAAATTCATTGAATTGCACATTTAATTGAATGAATTGTATGGTATGTAAGTTATATTTCAATGAAGCTGTTATAAGACAACAACAACAAAGAACATTTACTACCCCGAGACTTGTTATAATAGAGCAGCAGTGTTGTGTATGGAGACAAGAAAAGCACTGAGGAGAGATCTGATGGAAATGAAGCAACGAGCTTCTCAGGGAAGGGAGAGAAGTAGACCAACCCTGGGCTTCCTAGAAACAGAAAACTTAATAAAGACACTTCTTAATTCCATCTTCCATGTATTCATTATACACATAGTTGTTAAGCATTTATCATGTTCCAGGCTCTGGGGACAAAAGAAGACCAAGACAAAAACCTGTGCTTTTGACTGAAGATCTCAGTCTGCAATACCAAGAGAAGTGAGAATAGAGAAGAATACTGGGAAGGATGGGGAAAGCAATAGAAGAGAAATCCAAAAAAGTGAATTCAACATTTTGGGCTTGGTTTTGAATCGGCTGTAGCCATGTTCTCTGCTTGGTATCTGAGGTCACTAATGAAGTTAATGGTTGGGGAAGAAAATGAGAAAGTGACAGACAGCACATATAAGATAGTCCAGAGGGCTGATAATAAGATGTGTGTTGGTGTGACCACACTGCCATTTATCTTCACTCTCTATCTGCAGAATGGTATGTGTATTAGTCACAGTCCTAACATGAAACAGCACTCTCAAATTAAATTCCAAGATTAATTTACAAAGGAACCAATTACAAAGGTAGAATATAGATAAACCACAGGGATAGTGAAGAAACCTGGGACTCACAGCAGTAGAGAAGTTACCACTCCTACAGATGAGGGGAAAAGGAGGGAAAAGTTACTAGGACTCGGAAGGAAGGAGGATTGGATAGTGAGTACTGCCTTGAGGGGAGCAGTGAAAGCCCATCAAACATCAACAGGCCAGGTATACTGGCTCATGCCTGTGATCCCAGCACTTTGGGAGGCTAAGGTGGGCAGATCACTTGAGTCAGGAGTTCAAGGCACGCCTGGCCAACATAGTGAAATCCTGTCTCAACTAAAAAGACAAAAAATTAGCGGAGTGTGGTGGCACACACCTGTAATCCCAGCTACTAGAAAGGCTGAGGCAGGAGAATTGCTTGAACTTGGGAGGTGGAGGTTGTAGTGAGCCAAGATCGTGCCACTGCACTCCAGTCTGAGCAACAGAGTGAGACTCTGTCTCAATTAAAAAAAAAAAAGGCATCAACAGCTCAAAGGAGGGATATTAGGAATAAATATTAATAATAGCTTGAACTCACTCTTTTCTCTCCCTCCTATCAGTGACCAGATATAAGCTAGAAGGTATTGGAGCCTGTTGATAGCTCATCCTCACTGGGAAAAGAGTAGGAGGGGACAAAGGAGGAGCTATATAAGATCTGGAGGGGTGAAAGGGAGACACTTGGTCGTATATGGAAACTTGAAAAGGTCCCTTTAGGAAATCATGGAAGAGGCCCCATTAGGAAAGAATGGCCCAATGTGGAACCTTGAAAGGGTTCCCTTGGTAAATAAAATAAAAATATATTTCCCTGTAGGAAATATAGCTCCAAATAATTTTCTGTGTAATTCTTCCCTCTTCTGCTTATCTGCTAATTCCATCAAAACTATCTATAATACACTCTATGACAACAACTGCAGTCAATAGAGCCCCCTCAGGCACAAGCTATCATACCTGAAAGGGTATGACATTGTGAAGATACTGTGCAGTCACTAGAATCCCCCAGGGCACTATCACACCTGGAAAAGTATGATACTGTGAAGACAGATCACTTAGAGCAAGGAAGAGGCTCTGCAGGCTTCTCCATCTACCCTTTCTCATCTCTACCAAGCTGTAAATATTGTCCAAGTAGCCTCTTATTAAAGAAGATAAAGGAGTCGTCCTATTTGTATTTTTCAAGAATAAGGAGTTCGTTTTTAATCTAAGTATTCATTTCTTTATCATGGCCAATTAGCATTTATTGAGTACTTTCAATATGCAAAACATTGGCTGGCAGGAAAGATAACTTTTGTTATTCCAAAGGGGACCCATTACATTTTAGTACTGGATGGAACCTTATAGTTTATCTAATACTACACTTTCCACATCTTGCTAATGGTTACACTGACATCTAGAGCAGACACATAACTCCTCCAAAGTCATCTGCCAGGCCAACCTCTGATCTAGTCATGGTTCCATCCCACCCTTACCAACATCTCACAACTTGGTATTAACCTCTTAAAGCCCAATCAACTTCTGTTTCCTAAGTTTGCCTCCTAATCATTCGTCTCCTAAAACAGACATTACTGACTTTTACTGTGTGACCAGTGAGCATCATCAAATACGTAAAGGGCAGCTGAAAGCTTGGTTACTTAAAACAACAATTTTCCTATTCACAATTCTGTAGGATAACTAGTGGTTCTCTCTTTCACTTGGTATTGGCTGAAGTCACTCATGTGGCTGCATTCAGCTGGCAGCTGGACTATGCTCGAAGGTCCAGGAAGGCCTCTTGCACGTATCTAGGGCCTCAGTGCTGACTTGTGGCTGAGGCTACTCAGTTATTCTCCAAGAGGCCTCTTTCCACACTGTAGCTCATTTTCCAGGTCTTCTTTACACGGCTTCTGTTTCCAGTAGGATAACCCGTCCTTTGTTACAATATGGCAGCTGGGTTTCAAGAGCAGCTGTTGCAAGAGGATAAGTCCAATATGCAAGAGCCTATTACACCTGCATAATACTTGTTAACGTCCCACTGGTCAATGCCAATTATATAGCCAAGTGCAACATCAGTTGAGAGAGGGAAAGGGACATGAATACTCACAGGTATGGTTCACCGGGAGCCACTCATCTAACAACTCACCACACAAACTCTCTCCTGAACCCCAGAGCCCCCCTTCTTTTTTTTCTTTTTTTCTTTTTTTCTTTTCTTTCTTTCTTTTGTGAGACAGAGTCTCACTCCACTTCCCAGAAAAGTGCAGTGGCATGATTACGCCACTACTGCAAAATATTTGCTCCTAAATGTTTCACAAGCACCTCAAATTTCTCATCTCCAAGATCACTCTCATTCCTGCCCACCTGAAATCACTCAATCCTGTATATTTTACTGCAGAAATTTCTGTTTAAATCCAGCTGTCTTCTCCAAGCCTGCTTCATTAATTCAAGCCTTCATTATCTGTCCATTCTCTACCAACCAGTATCACCTTCCACATAACAAATGTAAAAATGGCACATTAAGGCCTTGTCAAAAGGCATGTAATGGGTCAAACTGCAGCTCCACAAACATATGTCCACCAGAATCTGTGAATGTCACCTTACTTGCAAGAGGGTCCTTGCAGATGTAATTAAGTTAAGGATCTCAAGATAAGATCATCCTGGATTTCGGGTAGGTTCTAAATCCAGTGATACTTTTCCTTATATATACAAAAGAGAAGACACAGAGACACATAGAGGAGGAGGTGGTACGAAGACTGAGGTACAGATGGAGTGATGGGTCTACAAGCCAAGGAATATCAAGGATTATTGGAGGCCACCTCATTCTAGGAGAGAGGTGTGAAACAGATTCTCTCAGAAAAAAATCAATCTTCTCAATGCCTTGATTTTGGAGTTCTGGCCTCCAGAACTGTCAGAGAATAAATTTATGTTGTTTCAAGTCACCATGTTTGTGGTAATGTGTTACAGCAGCCCTAGGAAATGAATGCAAGAGCCTTCATCATTGTACCTTGATTTTCTCACCTCCTGCCATAACTCTCCAAGCATTCTCCCCTTCTCTCTTCTGGGCTTCCACTTGAGATGCTCTTGTCCCCTTCCTTGCCTCTCAAACCTCTCTTTTCCATTAGCACCTATTTGAAATGTCACACATTGTATGTTTCCTGCTTCCCCAATAAAAAGCTGTGCTGTGTCTATGTGCAGTGTCCTGCTTCCACACATTTGGTCATCTATTTGCTATAAAACATTGAACACTTGGTGTTTATTCAACCCAACGTGATGCATTTAATTCTCCATTTTAAAAATATTGTACATAGAACACATTTTATTATTCTTTTATCAATTTAGAAATTGAAAGCACTCTGAGTAACAAGCTCACCTACATTCACAGTGGTATTAAAGATTAACAAATAACTACAAGGTAAGTTTTTAAAATTTCAAAGACATCTGGTGAATGATAATGACCCATATGACCGAAAAATGAGCTTCAATATCATGCTGTAAATGTTTTACATATTTTCTTCATCTTAAAATCACAGAGTATTTTTTACCAGAAAAATCAGTAATAATCAAAGTATTTTGCTGAAGAATAATTTGTTGATAAAAAGTTGGTTGGTGTTTCATTATTCAAAATATTTTCTATATATTTGGAGACTCAAACATAGTAGAATATGGATAAATTCAATATTTAAAATACTCCTTGAATCTTCATAAAGGTACCTTTGCTAAAATATCTTAAACAATCAACACTGTTGAAGATATTGACAATATAAAATAATCTAAAAATCACCTCTTTCCTCAAGGAACATGTACAGTCTAGCTAGGGAGCTAGAACATTTACATTAAAGTACAACTGACAATACAAGATACCATTGATACCTTGTCTGACAGACAAGGAAATCTTTTCTCTAAAAATCAAAAGTATCCTTAAATATATTATGATATTGTTTATATTCAATAGTAATCCATAACTAGTATTAATATTGAGAGTATAGATCTACTAATAACAGAACAAAAGAAGGAAAAAGCTGGAGGGAAAATTCAACAACAGATTCTTTTTTTCTTCAACTTTTAAGTTCTGGGGTACATGTGGCAGGGTGTACAGCTTTGTTATATAGGTAAATGTGTGCCATGGTGGTTTGCTGCACAGATCAACCTATCACCTAGGTATTAAGACCAGCATGCATTAGCTATTTTTCCTCCTGCTCTCCCTGTGCCCCATCCCTGTGATGGGCCCCAATGTATGTTGTTCCCCACCTCCCCATGTTCATGTGTTCTCATTGTTCAGCTCCCACTTATAAGTGAGAACATGTGGTGTTTGGTTTTCTATTCCTGCATTAGTTTGCTGAGGATAATAGCTTCCAGCTCTATCCATGTCCCTGCAAAAGACATAATCTCATTCCTTTTTATGGCTGCATAGTATTCGATGGTGCATATCTATCACATTTTCTTTATCCAGTCTATCATTGATGGGTATTACATGATTCCATTTCTTTGCTATTGTGAATAGTGCTGCAATGAACATAGGTGTGCATGTATCTTTGTAATAGAATAATTTATATTCCTTTGAGTATATACTCACTCAATGGGATTGCTGGGTCAAATGCTATTTCTGGTTCTAGATCTTTAAGAAATTGACACACTGTCTTCCACCATGGTTGAACTCATTTACATTCCCACTAACAGTGTAAAAGCATTTCTTTTTCTCCACAAACTCACTAGCATCTGTTGTTTCTTGACTTTTTAATAATCACCATTCAGAGTGGCATGAGATGATATCTCGTTGCAGTTTTCATTTGCATTTCTCTAATGATCAGTGATGTTTAGCATTTTTCATATGTTTGTTGGCCACATGAATGTCTCCTTTTGAGAAGTGTCTGTCATGTCTTTTGCCCATTTTTTAATGGGGTTGTTTTTTCTTGTAAATTTGTTTAAGTTCCTTATAGACTCTAGATATTGGATCTTTGTCAGATGAATAGATTGCAAAAATTTTCTTCCATTCTCTAGGTTGTCTGTTCACTCTGATGATAGTTTCTTTAGTTGTACAGAGCTCATTAGTTTAATTAGATCCCATTTGTCAATTTTTGCTTTTGTTGCAATATCTTTTGGTGTTTTTGTCATGAAATCTTTGCCACTACCTATGTCCTGAATAGTATTGCTTAGATTTTCTTCTAGAGTTTTTACAGTTTTGGGTTTTACATTTAATTCATTAATCCATCTTGAGTTAATTTTTGTATAAAATGTAAGGAAGGGGTCCAGTTTCAGTTTTCTGCATATCGCCAGCCAGTTCTCTCAGCATATTTATTAAATAGAGAATTCTTTTCCTATTGCTTGTTTTTGTCAGGTTTGTCAAAGATCAGATGGTTGCAGGTATATAGTCTTATTTCTGAGTTCTCTATTCTGTTCCATTGGTCTATGTGTCCAACAACAGATTTTAATTTAGATTTTAATTCAGAGAAGTTACATAGAAGAAAAAGGGTAGAAATAAATATGAAGCACTGATGTCTTTCTTCTTAATTGCCATGTCTTCATTCACTAAATCAAAAATAATTAATCATTCCAGCACTATTTTACATGTCTTATGGAAAAATTTTGTAAGAATAGAATATAAATGCCTTATCATTTAAAAGATAGTCTCCATTAGTCTCGTCTGTTATTTATGGCTTAATTCAAAGATGAAATATTACTCCCAAGAGTAACTTCCACAGCAACTAATATATAAAAAAAAAAACCATGTCAATCCTCAATTATTTATTTATTGAGTGATCATGATAAATGGCAGACCAGAGCAAGGCCAAGCAGCTCTAGTTTCAAATAAGCATTTTTTAAAAATATACTGTACAAGTTATTCATAAAACATTTTCAATGTTTTAATGTCAGAATTTATCTTTCCAAAATAAATACATCAAAATTAAAGATAGTTTGAACTTTGAGAAACCATGAATCTGTTGCCAAATTTATCTTACTAATATGCAATGTAATGTGAAATAGTACTAATATAATTAGTTATCATTCTGGAAACTCTAATGACATCCTAGCTATGTGTTATAAAAACAGCTAATGAATGTAGTCTTGCGCACTGAAGAATCAATCAAGACAGAACCTGATGCTAGATATTCCTCCTGAAGTTTAGCCTCTGAAAGATTTTTCTCATTTGTGTATGCACACACATTTTTCAGTGCATAACTGCTTTTTAATGATACTCTTGTATTTATAGGAACACTTTTCTACCAGCTACTTTATCACCAAGAAATAGACCAGTTATCAACATTAGAAATAGAGAGAAAAATTAAAATTTGAGCAAATTATTAAATTCATGCTATACTATAATAATAAGGTAAAGAATTTAGTTAATTTCAGTCTCTCATCAAATATTCTTTTGAGCACAGTAGAAAGTGTCATTTGTTAACAATGACCAAAATGGCATCTTTCTCAGCCTGGCTGCTGTCTTTCCCTGCATTCTTTCACCCATCTCTTCAAACTAGGCCTCACCAAATTTTCCTCCACTAAATGAGCTTAACCCTCCAAAGGTATTCTGACACTGACCTTGGAGGGAGTTTTAAGCATTTTGCTTGTTTGTTTGTAGTAGCGACTTCATTGTATTGCTTCTAGCTCAGTCTTTTCTTTCTTCAGTTGCAAACAATTCTGGTGATTTTCTTTCAACATTTGCACAAGTAATTTTTTTTTAATTATTAAAGTGATAATTTCCACACTTACTGTCAAAGGTTTCCTCACAAAAAGACACCAAGGTTGAAGTCATTAGCATTTCTGCCATATAACTCGTACTTTAAATATGTATCAGAGACTACCCAATACTTTGTAGGTTGGCTTTTCTCATTTAGATTTCCCAATGAAGTGGGGGCAGTACTATCTGTCACATAGTCACAGTGAAGGCCATTGTGGGGAGCTTCAGGAACAATGTCATCTCTGTCACCACCTTTAATAATTTTAAATTGATCTCAATTTCCCTTTTTGCATATTCTCACTAGTATCAAGCCATGGTGGGACAAGATGCCTCAGTTTCTATGTCTGTAAAATGTGAATCATTAACAGAATTGTGAGTATTAAATGAACTAATATGTATACAGCATTTAGAACAGTATCTGTACAGAAGGAACAAGATTGAAAATAAAAGAAAGAAACAGGACAGTTTCAGGCACAGAGTAAACTCTCAATAAATATTAGCCATTCTATTATTGTGGTTATCATTAATTTAGCCACCAGTCCATATACCTGAAAGAAATATAATTTTAAAATACCTGTACTATTTGTAATAGTAAAACTTTTTTTAAAAACCATATGTCAACTAAAAAATGACAAGGTTCATAAATTTCAACCTTAGAAGGGTTGCAGTCTGCAGGGTGGCCATTCTGACATGCTAGGAAGCATAGTATCCAGTCAGAACCTGGAAACAGACACTTTGAGGGAGGGGCAAAGAGAACAGGAATTTATGCTTAGCAGGGTGGCCAAACATACATATTCAAACAGCTATAGAAGGAGTCATGAATATTTATAAAAGGAGAAACATGTGCATACACAATTCAGTTTTATGTCCTTTCATGGCCCCACATACAAAAAAACAGCAGGATTAGCATGATCCAAGGGTAGAGTTTTTGCTCTCTGACATCAAATGCAAAGCAGAGGACACAAAAACCCTCACTGTGCATTCTGGGTGGAATGACCAGAGCCACTCCATGGTCTGTGGAGTATCAAGTGGCTTGTTGAGATCAGTCAAAGGGCTACTTTCTGTTGAACTCTCAGGAAGAAAGCCTAATCATGATTAGCCAGGGAGAAAGTGTAACAAGCCATATCTGACCTCTCACACAGTCATGGCCGAGAACTTTGTTTTCAAGGTTACTCTGATCCCCTTGGCCAAGAGATGGTCTATGCAGTCACTTGTGGGGCTTAGAATTTTACATTCACTTCTCAGATACTTTCTGCTAGTTAGGGGTCATTGAAAAATCACTGTACAGAAAAGCAGAACTCAGTAAAACTAAAGAGTGTGTGTGTGTGTGTGTGTGTGTGTGTGTGTAATGAAGTCTTGTTCTGTCACCCAGGCTGGAGTGCAGTGGTGCGATCTCGGCTCACTGCAACCTCTGCCTCCTGGGTTCAAGCAATTCTCCTGCCTCAGGAGAATTGCAGGCACCTGCCACCACGCCCAGCTAATTTTTGTGTTTTTAGTAGAGACGGGATTTCACCATGTTGGCCAGGCTGGTCTTGAACTCCTGACCTCAAGTGATCAGCCCGCCTCAGCCTCTCAATGCTGGGATGACAGGCATGAGCCACCTCGCCTGACCAGTAGAACTAAATATTTGAAGGAGCATAATCGTGGTAGGAAATTGAACCAATTTGAGAAGCCAAAAAATAAAAACAAAAAAAATTTTTTAAGTACTGCTCAGAAAAATGATACACTTGTTTTTCCAAAGAACTGGCTATGCTGGTTTCCACAGACTGGCCAAGAAAGCACATGTTCAAGGCAGTCAGACGGATCCAAAGAGCAAAAGTGTCTGAATTACATTTTCCTGCTGGAGTAGTTATCATCCCTTTGATTGGCTGTACAACTAATAACACCACATTCCAAAAATACATACAAAATAAGTTTCCTAATAACTTGCTATGCAGGAAAATGTTCCTCTTTCTGGATTTTCATAAAATAATATGAAATTTAGTGACAGAAAAAAAAGTTTCACAGATTTTTCTTTTGCATCTGACAAAATTTTTTAGTGACTTTCAGCTATACTTTTAGTTTTTCTTCTTTTATGAAAAGGTTAATATATGCTTGTAAAAATTTAAACATAAGATAACATAAAGAAAAATTAGCCTTCCATCTTCATTCCCAAGAACACATACTTATCAGTGTGGTATGTATCAGTAGCCAATAGCTATATAGATACCTTCATATATACACAAACATACATATTCTTGTATATATAGAAAAAAAACTATGTATAAAAGTGAGCCATTCTATGAAATCCATCAGAAATTTGCTTTCTTTACTCAATAGTATATTACAGCTATCCCTCCATGTCAGAATAAATAAAACCTCAACAGTATAAAAATCCAAAAAGGTCTTTTATCTTCAAGTAAAATTAACAGTCCAAGGAAAAAGACCATGTTTATTCTAACCGGAATTACAAGAGAAATAACTTTCTTTTCTAAATCAGAATTTAACCTCAATGACAAATTATCTTCTTGAGTAGCTCAGTGAGATTCTTGGATATAATCATGGAATAGAATCTTCTAGTCCTAGCTATCAAATAATCTGTTTTCTAATTTCTTCATGCTTCAAGTAAAATTGCACAATAATTTGATCACTAGCCTATAGTCAATCTAAACTTGGATATTACAAAGGCTTGGTCTGTTGCTCACATATCTGAACTGGGGATGTAGCAGGAGAGTAGGACAACGCTGATGGTAACACAAGCCAGAATGCAGACACAAGCAAGTCTGACATGGGAGCAGGCAGCCTGCAAGGAAGTATACAAACCAGAAAAAAGAACAAAGCAAAGTTGACACCTAGGGCCTGACTGGTCAGCTTAACAGGTAAGTCAAAGAGCAATGAGACTGGGTTCAGAAAGACTGTATGAAGTGAAAATACAAGCAAAGAGAAATGCATATACATGTTTATAGTATGGTAGATAACTTTTTTTTTTTTTTTGCAATGATTCACTACCCTCTTCCCTCTAAAAGAATGACAAACTATTGTCATGTGACTTGCATTCTTCCTTCAGAAAAAGTGTACCTTCTCATTTAATTGGCATTGGCCTTGACTACATACGTTTTGATCAGTGGAATGTGAACACCCATTTTGTATGCCACATCTAAGCAGAAGCTTCACGAAACACCAGGATCTTCTTCCATGGCTTTTGGACTTTCCCTCTGCCACATGAATGAGAATGTCCCATATAGGTACTTCTTTAACCTGGGTTCTAGAATGAGAAGATACTCGGAGCGAAACCACAGTCTATATGCCATGTGAATGAGAAACATTAACAAATGTTTTGTTATTGCAAGTCCCTGAGATTTTATTACTATAGCAAACTGACATACAGAAATTGGTACCTAGAAGTGAGATGCTGCTATCACCAAAATATATGGCCCCATATTCATTACCAGACAGAGAGTGGCATGGAAACTATTATCAGGAGCTGGAAAAACGGTGACCCATGTTATACAGAGATAAAATATTTGGTGAAACTGTCACCTACAATAACTTAAACAGACAAGAAATCTAATGAACATGGACATAAATATGGGAACAAAAGACATTGTGGACTACTAGAAGGTGGAGGGGGGTGTTTTAAAAACTACCTATCAGGTGTTTTAAAAACTACCTATCAGGTACTATGCTCACTACTTGGGTGATGGTATCCATACTCCAAACCTCAGCATCACACAATATTCCCATGTAACAAATCTGCACATATACCCCACGTATCTAACATAAAAGTTGAAATAATAAAATAAAATAAATATAAAGAATATACAGCTTCAGGTGAAGAAACTGAAGAAAAAAATGTTTCTAGTGTATTTGGTCATGACTAAACTGTGTTTTACAAGATTCTACAAGAAGTGAGCTCAGCAAAAGAAATGGCCTGTTTATAAGAAGGGATTTAAGGGAAAATAGAGAATCCAGAAATCCTAGGAGTTGCCGACCTGAAAGCTGCAACTATTTCTTATCTCAGTTTCAGATGAAATTAAAAATAGTCTTGCAACAAAGGTCAATTAAAATTCAGTACTGGGGCAAAGAAACGGCTCAGTAAAAAGAATGTGACTCCATGAAAGCCTGACAAGCACAAAGTATGACTGATAAAAAGAATAAAAATCAAACAGATTTTTGGAGACAGTTGTGCTATCAAAAGTACCACTATCCTATGTTTTTAAAAGACTGTAACCTAATAAAAACATCTTTGGGCTGAAGTCACTCGGAGACTTGACTGGACTGGATGGATCACTCTGTCTGGGCTCAGCTGGGACTCTGGAACCAGTGAATTACTCAACTTCTCTCTCCCCATCTCCTAGCTGAATCAATCTTTCTCCTTTTCCCTCTTCCAATAGTCTCAGGCCTGTTTCTCCACATGGTCTCTCCAGCAGGACTGCCAATCTTCCTCCATGGTGGTGTAGGTCTTACAAAAAATGCAAAAGTGTAAGCTTCCAGGTCTTCTTAATGCTTAGGATCTGAGCTAGTACAACATCACTTCTACCACATTCTATTGGTTAAAGTAAATCAGAGTCAACCAGGATTCAACATGAGAGCGTACTACACAAAGGCATGAATAGCTGGAAGCATGGCTTATCAGGGGCCATCGTTAGAGACCAAACACCGTAATGCACAATAAATAAATATTTATTGAATAAATTATTTAATGAATAATCCCCTGTAACAGACCACATTCTTATTATGGTAGAGATGGGCACACATGGTTTAAAATGATCACCCTATTTTTATGATCAAACAGCATTTATATAGCCATGATTTTCACATAATTCTATTTCAAATATTTACCAAAAAAGGAAAACAAACCAAAATAAACCTCTTGGCAAGTTGAAAACAGAAAATTCCATTTAAAATTTTTTATTTTATATGCTTGTTGCTGTTTTTATAGGACAGAAAGTTAACCATGAGGAAGTAGTTGGCCAGACAACAGTCATTAAAAGTGTATGAATCAGCCAGAACCCCACATAAAAGCAGGAAAATCAGATTTGGGGAAACCAGGACCAATGTTCTAGTCCCACTTTTAAAGACTGACACTAACTGTTTGATTTTGGAGAAGTTTCTGGGCCTCAGTTTTCTCAACTTTAAAATGAGCAATCTCACTACTGGGTTTCTGGGCCTCAGTTTTCTCAACTTTAAAATGAGCAATCTCACTACTGGGTATCTACCTAAAGGAAAAGAAATAATTATAACAAGAAGAAACCTGCATCCGTATGTTTCTCACAGCACTATTCACAGTAGCAAAGATATGGTCAACCTAAGTGTCCACCAATGGATGACTGGATAAAGAAAATGTCAGCCAGGCACTGTGACTCACGCCTGTAATCCCAGCACTTTGGGAGGCTGAGGCAGGCAGATCACAAAGTCAGGAGTTCGAGACCAGCCTGGCCACCGTGGTGAAACACTATCTCTACTAAAACTAAAAAAATTAGTTGGGCATGGTGGCAGGCACCTATAATCCCAGCTACTCAGGAGGCTGAGGCAGGAGAATTGCTTGAACCTGGGAGGCGGAGGTTGCAGCGAGCCAAGATCACGCCATTGCACTCCAGCCTGGGTGACAGAGCGAGACTCCAACTCATATATATACACCATTGAATATTACTCATCCATAAAAAATCATATCTTGTACTGCAACACAGATAAAACTGGAGGCAGTTAACTTTAATGAAACAAGTCAGACACAGAAAGACAAATACCTCATGCTGTCACTTAAAAGTAGGAGCTAAACAATGCATTCACATGAGCATAGACAACGGAGACTTGGAAGGGAGAGGGAGCAAAGAAGGTGGATGATGAGAGATTACTTAATGGGTACAGTGTACGTTATTTGGACGATCGATACTCTAAAACCCTGACTTCACCACTGTGTAATCTGTGCATGTAACAAAATTATACTTGTACCCCATAAATTTATACAAATTTTAAAAACCAAAAATATAAAATAAAGTGAGAGTATGAGAACTGTAAGTTTTCAAACATTTTCTAACCTCTGTCCACTTCATTTGAAAGTAGTTTTATTCTTAGGAGTAGGGAGGAAGGATGTGGAGGAATAGGAAAGGGGTCGCACTCCTCCTCAATCAGAGTGGTTCTGTTTTAAACTGAGTTTCGCATTTAAACAAATGGTTCTGCAAATAAAACATATTTGAAAATGAGAGATCTGGCCTGACCCCTCACGTTTTATAGATAAGGAAATACTGCCCCTTTCTGCACTGAAGCCCCCTACCTCTGCCTTTCATGCAACCCCTGACTCACATGACAGTGCTCCACTCTGACTTGCCTACTTTCATAGTATTGTGTGTCTAAATGAAGCCCCACTTTGTGGGGAATGAGGAATTCAAGCTGAGAAAATGCATGAAACTGTAATTTCAAATTGAAGTTGATCATAATGAACACCAAGTGAAAAATCCAAAGAAGAAAATTTGATTCTAAATTCCAATCTATGTTAATATTTTAGAAGAACTTGATGAGAAGGAAGAATAAGCAAAACATAAATATTCAAAATCATGCTGTATTATACACAACATCACGTAGGACACAAGGGTTCAATTCAAAAAAGTATTCTTCTTGAAAAATAAATGATATATTCTTTCCCTCAAGACCTACTGACTAGAGGTTTACATCTGGCAATTACTTCACTCACTAGACTAAAAAAAATTTAAGAATGCAGGATCTAACAATGTTCCACTGCTTTCTGAAGAGTTCTCTCTGTACCTTGTGTAACACACAAATAACTGCCAAGTTAACTAATCTCACATTTTAACTTTAATTAAATGAAACAACATTTTGTCCTTTTAGATCCTTGTCAAGATATGAATTAGAATTGCCTATGCTAAAAGTGATAAATGTTCCTATATAATCACACAATGGTCTATAATAGTTTTAAAATTTATATTTTTTGGTATGTTATCAGCATAACATTTCCTGATCACTAAAGTCTCCCGGTTCCTGTTAATGGTACTACAAAATAAAAATACTTACTTTTTCATATTTCATCATCATGGAAATCTTTTCTCCGATTAACATGAATCATTTTCTTACTGGATATTTCTTTCAAGTGTAGGAGACATTTTCAGACTTTAATAACTTGACAACGTTAAAGTGTTATAAAAGTTAATTATTATTTCTTCTGCTCTGTCAGGGTACGCCTAATTTAGATGGAAGAGCACTCAAAGAGTAATCCCCTTAGAGGTTCTCATATTTCACAAAGTAGGTGTTGCACAGATATGGTGCCCGTATCAGTTATGGTTTGAGTAGAGAAGCAGTACCACTACGAGTGATGTGAATAAGGAATTTATTATAAGAATTAGGCCTTCCACAATTTGAGGAGAAGCTGACGAGATAAATGTCAAAGAAGGGACAGTTAAATGATCAGAGGAAAGTCACTAAGAGCACAAAGCAGAACTAATGAAGAAGACTATGGGAGGTTGTTGGTGTTAGAGAAAAAATTATTCTAACACTTGTTAAAGATGGGAAGAAAGACGTTATTGAAGAGACTACTGCAATGAGAGTTTTGCAGTAGGCAGAAAGATTAAGCTCAACTATGAATACAATAAGGTCAAGTGGAGTTTATAGGTAAGGAGCAGGGTGGAAGCTCAGTGGACAGAAAAGCACTAAGAGGAAACGTCAGGGGATGCTGACCAAAACAACTTAACAGGATACTTGCTGAAGGCAGGCCAGGGGATTAGATATCAAAACCGAGGGACGAGGAATTTTATCAGACACCAAGGGTGGGAGATTTTTGCCAAACTAGTTTAGCACAATTCTAGCTAAAACTGCGCTAAGTAGATCAAAGGCAGAGACCAAGGTCAGGGCTTGGTTGAGAAGACAGTTTAGAGGAGCCTGACTCAAGTCTCGTCGAAGGATGTTATTGGCTCTGCATCTGGTGATGGGCCTAAGGTTGTTGTAAGTCAGCAGGGCAAGTACTTGGAAAGAAAGCTGCAAGCCAAACAGGAATAGCAAGGACAAACCTGTGAGGGTAAACTGTGCCTGTGTTGTCTGTTTCTCCCCATTTCAAACCTGGATGATATGAATGGCCTGAAAAACCTAGGCCCTTTCCCGTCGAAACTCCACATAGTCCTGGCCCAAGACTCAGAGAAGCTATAAGAGCATACATGGCAGGAGTTGGAAGAGCTGTTGTCCCAACACACAAAGGTGAGCCAACCAATTGGTTACAAATATAATTTGTACCCAGGGCCCTGAACTGATCTTTCAAATGTAAACATTTCTGCCTGACCCCTTTTGAATCTCGGACAAATTTCTCTCGTGACCATCCCTAACTGAGAACCATATAGAGAATAATTTGGAAAATGCAGTTCCAGCTTAGCTAAATTGGCACAGTGTAAAATCCCTCCCATACCCAAAAGTCCCTTCATGTAAATTCATCCTAAAATGGATTTAAGCCTCTCAGAAATAACACATATTCAATAATAACGCCTATCACAATAAAGTATTTTAATTATTGCATTTATTTGCAAACTTTCTTCCAACTTTTATTTCTATACAGGAAACATTGCTACTAGCAAAGAGATACTTATTTTGCTCTAAGGTAAACAGAAATTTAAAGCAACATTCAACACATTATTTCTAACAATAATTTTTAAAATGGAAATCTACTTAATATATCTCCATTTCTATCCACCTGCCTTTTATTACCTCAACTCTCTTCATACTATGTTCTTTCTACTTCCCTGAAGTCGAAAGTATTCAAACTCCGAACCTGAGGGCCTCTTACTTCCCCCTGCAATATGACTTTTATCAGTGCCACCAAGTTCATCTGTCAGGGTTGTACAAATCTGAATTATAATTATAAATGTAGATAGAGTTCACGTTCTTTCTCAGAGAGCTCTCTGGCCTCATGCAAATTAGGATAGGAGGTACATCACCTAATTCTACATATTCGCAAACCTAACTGAGCTCTGAGACTGGCAACATCCTTAGACATTCTTGGAGTCCCTACAGATGTATCTGCCCTTATCAGAAAATTCCTCCAGGTAGAGAATAACAAGCTCAGCTTTTTTGAAGCCCTCCCTGGGCCCCCAGAGGCACTCTTTCCTGCACATTACTAGCACTGGGTTCCATGAGGAGTGCATTCTCCCCCACATAGCAGATGCATTAAGAGTAATCCTGGGCACTCAGCATATTTAATAGAACCATCTGGAAATGTTGTTTGTCAACATGTTCCCCTCACTCTGAGAACTCTGTTAGCATATCTTCACAGGAGGCATATGCTTTTTTTTTTTAGACAGGGTCTCACTCTGTTGCCCAAGTTTAATGTAGCGGCATGATCACAGATCACTGCAGCTTGACCTCCTGAGCTCAAGAAATTCTATCATATCCTCCCAAATAGCTGGGACTACAGGCATATGCCACCATGGCCAGCTAATTTTTGTATTTTTTTGTAGAGATGGGGTTTCACCATGTTGACCAGGCTGGTCTCCCAAATCCTGGGGTCAAGCGATCTGTGCACCTTGGCCTCCCAAAGTGCTGGGATTACAGGCATGAGCCACTGTACCTAGCCCACTAAGATCTTAACTAGCTAATATATTAACCCTATGATAATGGTGAAAAGCCAGAAGCAATTGGAGTAGAAGATCCAAGTTTTGGTTCTGGCACCAGATCTCTCTAGGTGTCAACACAGAAGGTAAAACCCACATTACAGGGGCTTACTGTGAAGTGTAAATGAGACAGCAAATGTCTTATCCTCACCCGTAATGATTCCTGACCTAGTCCACTACCCACCTCTTTGATACAGACACAACTTCTCTCCTTCTTGCAATGGGCCATATCATTTGGGTGACAGAATACTTACAGGACTGCATAGCTGCTTCAGGGGCTGCCTCACACTAAACAAAGCCACTGTTCCCTTCCACACAGGCTCTGCTGTAGACCTGCCCCACCATGCCTCTCTTCCATTTGCTGTAAGGTGGGGGCTCTTTCCACATTTATGGTGAAGGTTTTAGATTTTTTTTCTCCCTCTATCTCAGTGTCCTTGCTATCCTTCCCTGCAAATCTAGCTTCATATTACCCCAGATTAGCAGAGTATCTTAATGCAGAGAGATTACATGTTATATGATATAAATATTTAACAACATTGGACATGCTTTTCTCCTTCGTTTATTTTATGTCACCCAAGGTCAACAATTTGCTCTTTTTTCCCAAAAATATTCCTAAGGTAAGATCAACTATGTGACTTTATTTTCCCTGCTTTTTTTAAGTTGTTTTAAGTATTGTTTGTAATAAAAAGCAAACACATAACCAAGCATGACTTAATGAAAATTAAAGCTAATGTCTTCTATATTTACATTTAAATCACAGAGAAATGAGTATGTGGAAGCCATCATCAATAGTAGTTGCTAGGTTTATAAAATATTTTGTGCATGTAGAGATTAGTGAACCACAATAGATTTCAGTTTCCTTCCTTCTCCTCCTCCATCCTGACCTGTCCCCATTTTTAGCAAGCCAACAAAAGCGAGCTCAGGCTCTGAAGGACACCTGATCAGTAGATCACACACAATAAAAAATATCAACCTTTATTTAAAAATGTTAAACTTACTACAGGTTGATCAAAAAAGATCAAATATGACTTCTTCAAACATGCAATTTTTGAAATTAGAAAATTTTGGCTTATAACAGATTTCTAAAGTTGCAGTAGCATTTCATGAAGATATTGCCCATTTCAAATACTGAATAAGATCTTCTCTCTCACTCTTTAAGACAAGCAAACACCATTTTAGTTCCAGGGATATATTTCTTTGGGTTCTACAAATATTCCATCAGAGTCTCTTCTCCCCATACAATACCTAAAAAGGTGAAAATAAGTTTCAAGTTTGTGCAGTTAAATTTGTAGGGCTTATTTTCTGATCTGACCTACATATGTGAACAAAAGATTAATCTTGGACTCAGTAGGAAGGCTATTTTAACTAAGACTTATAGATTCTGACCTGCAAGAAATTTCCAAAATTTGTCTCCGCTCCTTGCTTCTCTATAGAAATCCAATAGTCACATGCTGTTTAGGATCTTCTATGATTTACCAGCGAACTACCACCAAAGACATGTTATGTTTAAGCAGTTCCTCATCCTCCAAGAATCACAGTGAGTTCTTTCTAGAAAACGTCTTAGAGATCATGTAATCCAGTCTCTAATGTTGCATATTAGTAAATGATGGTCCAAAGCTTGTCCTAAGATTACAAAGCTACCTAGAGTCAAGAATTATGACTACTAACTCATATTTTCATGTTTTTTCTACCTATCATACCAAGCTGTCTCAATCCAGATCTCCATCAAAATCCATGATTTTAAAAATCCAGTTTTAAGACAATAGAGAAAGGTTCCTTTTTTTTTTCTTTCTAATACCAGTCAAAAAGAACATGGAGAAAGAGAAACAGAAATGCTACCTTGACTTTTGATAAAACTTTTGAGGAAGCACCTCTAGCTCCAAACTTGTTATAATTAGAAGGCTACCAAGAACATGAAACCTTAACCACAGTGAAATGACACCTTTCACTAACCATCTCTCCAAAGTATGTGACACACTCTGAAAGGCAAAGGCATAGCCTTTGTTTAGCTCCAAAAGAACAGGATATATTAACTGGCCATGAACATCTTCTTAAATTCAGTTTGACACCATAGAGGACCAGGGGAGCCAGAATTAACAAAGAAAACATAAATATGTCATTTTTGAAAGAAGGACTCTAACTTATATTATAGGGTACAAGAAAAACTGCAAAGAGGCCTGCCAGTCTTCACCAGCTGAAGTAAAGAGCCAACTAACACCCCCACCAAAACATACATCCATACATGCTCAGACATATGTTATGCCTAATACAACTGCAGGTAAGGAAGACCTCAAAACTAACTGGAAAACTCAGACCATCATCCTTATTTTCCTTCTGCAAATTACTAGTCCAAAAGATTATCTTCATCAAAAGATGGGTAATAATCAAAAACAACCAGCACAAGAAAGTACTGAAAATACACACAATACACACACACACACACACACACACCCCACATACATACACACAGCAGAAAGAAATATAAAAAACAAGTTAGGCCAGGCATGGTAGCTCACGTCTGTAATCCCAGCACTTAGAGAGGTGGAGGCAAGTGGATAGCTTGAGCTCAGGAGTTCAAGACCAACCTGGGCAACATGGTGAAACCCCATCTCTACAAAAAATGGAAAAAAAAATAGCTGGACATGGTGGGGCATGTCTGTGGTCCCAGCTTCTCAGGAGGCTGAGGTGGAAGGATCAATTGAGCCCAGGATGTCAAGGCTACAATGAGCTAAAATTGCACCACTACACTTCAGCTTGGGCAAGAGTGAGGATCAGAGAGAGATCCAAGATGGCTGACTATTAGCAGCTCAGGATTGTAGCTCCCAGAGAAAGTGCACAGAACGAGAGGACGCCACACTTACAGATGAATTTTTGTTGCCCATGGACCAGGAGATTCCCAGCGGAGGAGCCCCAC
>CAUYLG010057342.1:0-18933 GCA_963573385.1 Cacajao melanocephalus
AGAGACATAGATAAAGCTGGAAACCATCATTCTCAACAAACTGACACAAGAACAGAAAACCAAACACCACATGTTCTCACTCATAAGTGGGTATTGAACAATGAGAACACATGGACACAGGGAGGGGAACATCACACACTGGGGCCTGTTAGGGGGTGGGGGGAGCTAGGGGAGGGATAGCAGGTGGTGTGGGGTTTGGGGAGGGATAACATTAGGAGAAATACCTAATGTAGATGACGGGTTGATGGGTGCAGCAAACCACCATGGCACATGTATACCTATGTAACAAACCTGCACGTTCTGCACATGTACCCTAGAACTTACAGTATAATAATAAAAACAAAAACAAAGGTGAATTAAGGACTTGTTCACACCTATAAAAGATGAAAGAATTCATTATCAGCAAAACTAAACTACAATAAATACTAAAGGAAGTCTTTCAAGTAGAAGAAAAATGATGCCACATAGAAACCTAGACCTACACAAAGGAATAAAGAACAATGGAAATGATAAATACATGGGTAAATATAAAGATTTTATTCTTATAACTTAAATCTGTTAAAAAGGCAAATGCTTAAAGCAAAACAGTAACAATGTATTGTGGGATTTATAACACATATAAAGTAAAATGTATGACATTAATAGCACAAAATGTATATACCCTAAACCATAAAGGAATCACTAAAATGTCAAACAAAGACTTATAGTTACCAAAAAGGACACAAAATTAAATCATATAAAATAATCCAAAAGAAGCAAAAAAAAAACAAAGAAAAGCGTATAAAAAAATAAATGAGATAAACAGAAAACAAGGAGTATGATGGTACATTTAAACAAAACTTTGTCAATAATTACACTACAAGTAAATATAGTGTATAATAATGTGTAGCATATAATAAATAATAAATGCAGCATATAATAAAACGGTCTAAACACTCGATTTTAAAAGCAGAGATTATAAAATTGGATAAGACAGTGAGATAATTTACATGCTGCCTATAAGAAACACATGTTAAATATAAAGACGGAAATAGTTTCAAAGTAAATGGGAAAAAAATGGAAAAAAATCAAAGGAAAATAAGAGTGGTTATATTGGTATCAGACAACACAGAACAAAGAATATTACAAAGAATATGACAAAGAAGGTAATGCTACAATGATAAAGAAATTCTTCAAAAAATAACAATTCTTAACATTAATCACCTGATACTGGAGTTCAAAATACATGACAAAATTCTGAAATGCAAAGATATATCCACAAATATAGTCAGAGATTTCTGCACCCCTAGTTAAAAAACAGGAGGAACAAATAGAAACAAAATCTTAAAGTTATAAAATTGTGGGAAAATGCTATCATCTAATTTGATACAATTGAAAGTTATAGAAATTGCCACCCAGAAAACAGCACAACATGCATTGTCTTTAAGTGAATGTATAACATTCACCAAGATAAACTACACTCTGTTCCACACAAAACATCTTAATAATTTATCCCTGGTGTCATTGCCCTCCCTGGAGATCCTCAATCCTTAAGCTACTGCATCATCAAACCACCCACAAACATACCCTACAATCTGCTCTGATTTTGGCAAGCACAGAACACCAATGGGTCCCTGGAAGTTGTAAATCCCTGGAAATTTAATCTTCAGCAAAGGTCACGCCAAGCGAGGGGGAAGCACAGCCTACCAAAGGTTCCCTTGAAATAAAGGAAACACAGACACAGCACCAAGCAGTGAAGAGGGCATCACTGACATCTGGGAACAGATGTGGAGAAAGATTCATCTTTAAATATCTGCTATACACTGTTGCAGACACAGTAATGGGTCTTCTCACCCTGTCTAGTAAGCTTGCACTGAAATAAAGCACTTTTCTTACTTTTCTGGCAGCTCCAATCCCTCTGAAAGTGAGCAGAAACTAAACAAAAGCACTTTTCATGCCTTTCTGGTAGCTCCATCCCCACTAAAATAAAGGCTGTGCCTGCTCAGGCTTTCGTAAAGGGTGGGCTCCAACTCCCCCTCTCTATACAGCGTGGCAGTACTCCAGCAATGGAGAATAAACCCTGAAGTTACCTGCCCCATTCCAGTGATAACTGTCCGAGAGGCAGATCCATAGCACAGAGCCAAAGCCTTTATAAACTGACGGTTGTGAGCCCCATGACAGGGGTGTGACAGCGAAGCAAACTGCATTACTGCCAGTCCAGGATGAGGAGCTGGTACACCTCCACCCCTGCCCTTTCCTCTAAGACTTCAAGGCACCCCATCACGATCTCTTCTTGCCCCCCTCATCAGGGCAGGTGCACCCACTGGGCACCAGCCTATCTGCTAGCTCCTACTCTTAAGCGCCGTCTACTGGCGTGCAGCCTAAACTGCATCACCAAAGAAAAATACATCCTCATAACAAGCAGCATCTAAGAAAGATATTGAACAGAACGTAAGCACAACCAAAGAACCCACACAGAGCCTTGGCCTGCCAATCGATCATACACACATACACAACATACACCATGGTCATACTCTGAAGAGAGAAAAGAACAAAAAATGTAAAAGACCCATCCAAATGACAGAAAATCAAAAAATAAATAAATAAAATAAAATAAATAAAAATACAGCTCCCTCAAATTAGAAAGAAACATCACAAGAACTCTGGTAGTACAAAAACCCAGAGTGTTTTGTCACCTCCAAAGGATCTCACTAGCTTCCTGGTAGTCGATCCTAAAAAGATTGAAAAATCTGAAATGATAGTTAAAGAATTTAAAACATGAATTGCAAAGAAACTCAATTAGATCCAAAAGAGGGTTGAAATCCAACAAAAAGAAAGTGAAAAAAATATTCAGGATATAAAAGACAATATAGCTATATTAAGAAAGAATCCGAATGGGCACAGTGGCTCACACCTGTAATCCTGATACTTTGGGAGGTAAAGGCAGGTGGATCACTGGAGCTTAAGAGTTTGGGTAACAACCTGGGCAACATGGTGAAATCCCGTCTCTAAAAAAAATATACAAATTAGCCATGCATGGTGGCATGTCTGTAGTCCCAGCTTTGGGGGGCTGAGGCAAGAGGATTGCTTGAACATGGTAGGTCAAAGAGGCTTCAGTGAGCTGAGATTTTGCCACTGCACTCCAGCCAGGGTGATAAAGTAAGATCCTGAAAAAAGAAGGAAAGAAGGAAAGGAGGAAGGGAGGGAGGGAGTGAGGGAGGGAAGGAGAAAACAGAATTTCTGAAATTAAAAAAAAATCACTATAGGAATTTCAAAATACATTTGGAATTATTAGCAATAGCCTAGACCGAGCAGAAGAAAAAAAAATCAGAACTCAAAGAATGGTCTTTCAAATTAATCCAGTCAGACAAAAATAACGAAAAAAGAAATTTTAAATATGAACAAATCTTTGAGAAATATGGTACTATGTAAGTCACCAAACCTACAACTTACCTGCATTCCTGAGAGAAATGAAAGCTTAGTAACTTAGAAAGCATATCTGAGGGTCTAAATCAGGAAAATTTCCTCAATTTGCTAGAGAGGTCAACATGCAGATAGAAGAAATTCAGAGAACTCTTAGGAGAAACCACAAAATGACTATTCCTAAGACATCTAGTCATCGGACTATCCAAAGTCAATGCAAAAGAAAAAGTCTTAATTACAGCTAGAGAAAAGAGTTAAATTACTTAGAAAGTGAATCCCATCAGACTAACAGTGGACTTCTCAGCAAAAAACTTATAAGCCAGGTGAGATTGAGGGCCAATTTTTAGCTATCTAAAAGAAAAAAGTGTCACTCAAGAGTTTCATATTATGCCAAACTAAGCTCCATAAACAAAGGAGAAATAAAGTCACTCCCAAACAAGTAAATGCTAAGGAAATCTATCATCACCAGACCAGAAATGCTTAAAGGAGTTTTAAACATAGAAATGACAGGATGATACTTGCCACCACAAAAGCACACATAAGTACAAAGCCCATAGACCCTCTAAAGCAAATACACAACTGAGACTACAAACAAATTAGCTAAAACTACAACAGGAAAAAAAAAACCCTCACCTATGAGTGTTGACCTTGAACATAAACAGCCTAAATGCTACACTTAAAAGATAGAGTGTCAAATTGGATTTTTAAAAATTGACCCAACCTTCTGCTTTCTTCAAGTGACCATCTCATGTGTAATGACACTTAAAGGCTTAAAGTAAAAGAATAAAGAAAGATCTACCAGGCAAATGGAAAAGAAAAAAAAAAAAAAAAAAAAAAAACAAGAGTTGCTATACTTGTATCAGATAAAAACAGACTTTAAATTAGCAATGGTAAAAAAAGAACAAAGAAGGGCATTATATAATGATAAAGGATCCAATTCAACAAGGAGATTTGGCTATCCTAAATAAATAAGCATCCAAAATCAAAGCATTCAGATTTAGAGACAATTACTTCTAGACCCAAGTAAAGAGACAGACAGCCATTCAATAATAGTGGGGGATTTCAACACCCCACTGACAGCTCAAGACAACTCATACAGGCAGAAAAGTAACAAAAAAAAAAATCTCTGAACTTAAATGGGACACTTGACCAAACAGATGTAATAGGCATCCCAGAACACTCCACCCAACAACCACATAATATACATTCTTCTCATCTGTGCACAAAACATTCACTAAGATTGACCATATGCTCAGTCATAAAGCAAGTCTTAATACATTCAAAAATATCAGAATTATACCAAACATCTTCTCTGATCACAGTGAAATAAAATTAGAAATCCATACCAAGAGGAATTCACAAAACCACACAAATACACGAAAACGAAACAAGTTGCTCCAAAATGACTTTTGGGTAAAGAACTAAATTAACACAGAAATCAAAAATTATTAAAAACAAATGAAAATAGAGACACAATATTGCAAAACTGCTGGGTTACAACAAAAGCAATTTCAATATAAGTTTATGGTACTAAATGACTATATCAAGAAGATAGAAAAATCCAATAATAAAAACCTAACAACATGCCTAAAGAAACTAGAACAGCAAGAACAAACTAAACCCAAAGCTAGCAGAAGAAAAGAAATTACTAAAATCAGAGCAGAACTAAATGAAATAAAGATGAAAAATAAAAAACTATACAAAGAATCAACAAAATGCAAAGTTGGTTTTTTGAAAGGATAAACAAAATTGATGGACCACTAGTTTAATTAACAAATTTAAAAAAAGAGAAGACCCAAATAAGCACAATCAGAAATTCGAGCCAGGCACTGTGGCTCATGCCTGTAATCCCAACCCTTTGGAAAGCTGCAGTAGGCAGACTGTTTGAGCTTGGGAGTTTGAGACCAGCCTGGGTACAATGGTGAGGCCCTGTCTCTAAAAAAATTTCATTGAAAAAATTATCTAGGTGTTAATGTGTGTTTCCATAGTCCCAACTACTCAAGAGGCTGAGGTGGGAGCATCACTTGAGCCTAGGCGATTGAGGCTACAGAGAGCCATGGTTGCACTGCTGCAATCCACACTGGGTGACAGTGAGATCCTGTTTCAAATAAATAAATAAATATAAATGAGAAAAGTGACCTCACAGAAATACAAAGGATCTTCATGAACAATTATGAACATCTCTATGCACATAAACTAGAAAACCTACAGGAAAAGGATACATTCCCGGAAACACACAACTTCCCAATTTTGAACAAGGAAGAAATTGCAACCCTGAACAGGCCAAAAATGAGAAAGGATGTCAAAACAATAACAAACAACTTGCCAAACGAACAAAACCCTGGACCAGATAGACTCACAGCCAAATTCTACCAGAGGTACAAAGAAAAGCTGGTACTAATATTATTAAAACTATTCCAAAAAAAATCAAGGAGGAGGGATTCATCCCTAACTCATTCTATGAAACTAGTATCATCTTGATACTAAAATCTGGTAAGGACACAAAAAAAACAAAACTACAGGCCAATATTCCCGAAAAACACAGACATAAAAATCCTCAACAACATACAAGCAAATGAATTCAGTAGCATATCAAAAAGATAATTCATCACAATCAAGTGGGCTTTATTGCTAGGATGTAAGAATGGTTCAACAGAGACAAATCAATAAATGTGATTCACCACATAAACAGAGTTAAGAACAAAAACCATATGATCATCTGAGTCGATGCAGAAAAAGCATTCAGTAAAATCAAATATCACTTCATTATAAAAACTCTCAATGACTAGGAATCAAAGGAACATACCTCAAAATAATAAGAGCCATATATGACAATCCTGAAGCCAACAACACACTGAACAGGCAAAAATTGGAAGTATTTCCTCTAAAAAGTGGAACAAGACAAGGATTTCCACTCTCACCATTCTGAGTCAACATAGTACTGGAAGTCCTAGCCAGAACAATTAGGCAAAAGAAAGAAAGAAAAGGCATACATATAGGAAGACAGAAAGCCAAATTATCTCTGTTCACCAATGGTAGGATTCTATACCTAGAAAACCCTAAAGATTTCTCCAAAAGACTCCTAGAACTAATAAATGACTTCAGTAAAGCTTTGGGATATAAAATCACTATATAAAAATCAGTAGCATTTCTATATACCAATAACGTTCAAGCTGATGATCAAATCAAGAATCCAATCCCATTTGCAATGGCTGCACACACACACAAACACCTAGGAATACATGTAACCATGGAGGTGAAAGATCTCTAGAACAGAACTACAAAACACAAATGAAAGAAATCATAGATGACAAAAACAAATGGAAAAATATTCTGTGCTCATAGATTAGAAAAATCAGTATTGTTAAAATGGCCATATTACCCAAAGCAATCCATGGATTCAATGCTATTCTTATCAAACTACCAATGTTATTTTTTTACAGAATTAGAAAATAACTATTCTAAAACTCATATGGAACCAAAAAAGAGCCTAATAGCCAAAGTAATCCTTCCTAAGCAAGAAGAAAAAAACTAGAGACATCATATTATTTGACTTTAAAGTATACTACAAGGCTATAGTAACCAGAAGAGCACGGTACTGATACAAAAATCAGCACATAGATCGATGGAACAGAGAGGAGAACCCAGAAATAAAGCCACCTACTCACAACCAACGAATCTTTGACAAAGTTAACCATAATTTTAAAATGGGAAAAGGACCTCCTAGTCAGTAAATGGTACTGGGATAACTGGCTAGCCATATGCAGAAGAATAATTCTGGACCCCTACTTCTCACCATATACAAACATTAATGAAAAATGTATTAAATACTTCAATGTAAGGCCTCAACCTATAAGAATCCTAAAGTAAAACCTAGGAAAAAATTCTTCTAGATATTGGCCTATGCAAAGAATTTGTGATTAAGACATCAAAGGCAATCACAACTAAAACAGAAATTGACAAGTGGGACTTTTCTGCACAGCAAAAGAAACTATCAACTGAGTAAATGTACAACCTACAGAACGAAAGAAAATGTTCACAAACTATGCATTCAACAAAGTGCTGATAACTCTAAAGAACTTAAACAAATCAACAACAACAAAAAATAGCCTCCTTAGTGGGCAAAGGAAATGAACAGACACTTCTTAAAAGAAGACATGCATGCTTCCAACAAACATATGAAAAAATGCTCATTATCACTAATTGCAAATTAAAACCACAATGATGTATCTTTCACATTACTCAGAATGACAACTAATAAAAAGTAATAAATAAATAAATAAATAACCCAGATTCTAGTGAGGCTGTGGAGAAAAGGGAACACACTCATGCACTGTTGGTAGAAATATAAATTAGTTCAGCCACTACGGAAAGCAGTTTGCAGAGTTCTCAAAGAACTTAAAACAGAACTACCATTTGACCTAGGAACCTCATTACGGAGTATCTACCCAAAGGAAAAGAAACATTTTTATCAGAAAGACACCTGCATTCACCCACCTTTATTGCAGCACAATTCACAGTAGTAAAGTCAGAGAATTAACTTAGATGCCATCGCAGTGGATTAGAAAAAAAAAATGTGGCGCATATACACCATAGAATGCTATGCAGTCATAATAAAGAATGAAATCATCTCCTTTGTAGCAACATGGATGCAGCTAGACACCATTATCCTAAGTGCATTAACACAGAAACAGAATATCAGATACCACATGTTCTCCTTACAAGTGGGAGGTAAACATTGCGTACAGGCACACAAAGTTAGAAACAATAGACACCGGGGACTCTAAAAGCGGGCAGGAAGGGAGGAAGACAAAAGCTGAAAAACTACCTATTGGGTACTATGTTGACTATTTGGATGATGGGTTCAACGGAAACCCAAACCTCAGCATTATATAATATATCTATGTCACAAACTTGCATACGTATCCCCTGAAACTAAAGTAAAAAATAAAGTAAAATGTTTGTGTATTAAAGACAAATCAAAAGAGAAAGTATTTTGCACTTAATGAAAAGGAAAACGCAACATATCAAAATTTTGCACAGGTACCCCCTGAAACTAAAGAAATAAAATATTTGTGTATTAAAGATAAATCAAAAGAGAAAGTATTTTGCACTTAATGAAAAGGAAAACACAACATATCAAAATTTTTGTACATAGCTAAAATAATACTTAGCTGCAAATTTACAGTACAAACTCCACATTAAAGTTCTAATCTAGTAAAAAAAAAAAAAGAGAACAAACAACAGAAAATTAAGCTCAAAATAAGTACAAGAAAAAAATAATAAACAATAGTAGAAATCAGTGAAATGGAAATCAGGAAAACAGTAGAGAAAATCAATAAAACAAAAGCTTGTTTTTTGAGAGCAATAAAATTTATAAACTACTTAGACTGATAAGATAAAAAGAGAAGACACAGTTTACTAATATCAGAAATGACAGAGATAAGATCAATACTGAATGTATATATTTATATATATATATATATATATATATATTTTTTTTTTTTTTTTTTTAAGATGGAGTCTCACTCTGTCACCTAGGCTGGAGTGCAGTGACGTGATCTCGGCTCACTGCAGCCTCTGCCTCCTGGATTCAAGCAATTCTTCTGCCTCAGCCTCCTGAGTAGCTGGGATTAGAGTCGCATACCACTATGCTCGGGCTAATTTTTTGTATTTTTAGTAGAGATGGGGTTTTAGATACTCCTCCGCCTCCCAAAGTGCCAGGATTACAGGTGTGAGCCACGGTGCCCAATCTGATTATATAATTATTAAAGATATAATATTAAAATATTATAAACAACTCTATGTTGATAAATTTGACAAATGAAATAAATAAGTTCCTTGAAGGACACAGCTACCAAAACTCAATCAAGAAGAAACAGGGGGAAAAAAAATCCCAAGAAATTTTATCAAGATGGCAGAATAGAAGAAGGTAACTTGTTCATATGAATTCTGCACCATTCACTGTCAAAAGTCCCTTTCAGGAACCTCCAGATTCAAATAGGAGTTTCTAAAACATCAGTGGAGCTCAAGACTTAAAAGGGTTGTTCACAACAGTGGTCCCCAACCTTTTTGGCACCAGGGACTAGTTTCAGGAAGACAGTTTTTCCATGGACCAGAGTGGGGATGATTTCAGGATGATTCAAGTGAATTATGTTTATTGTGTACTTTATTGCTATTGTTATTACATTGTAATACATAATGAAATAAGTATACAACTCACCGTAATATAGAATCAGTGGGATCCCTGAGCTTGTTTTCCTGCAACCAGATGGTCCCATCTGGGAATAATGGAAGACAGTGACAGATCATCAGGCATTAGATTACCATAAGCAATGCACAACCTAGATCCTTCGCATACGCAGTTCACAATAGGGTTCACACTTCTATGAGACTCTAATGCCGCCACCCATCTGACAGGAGGCAGATCTGAGGCAGTAATGCCATCCATGGGGACCTGCTATAAATACAACTGAAGCTTCACTTGCCTGCCCACTATTCACCTCCTGCTATGAAGCTTGGTTCTTAGGCCACAAATGGACTAGTACCCATCTGTGGCCTGGAGGTTGAAGACCCCTGGTTCAGAGATTGCAGATCAAAACCCAGGTGGCTGGTCTGCCTGACCAAACTTGCTTCCACTTTCAATCCTAGAAACGGTCCAGTTCTTGCTGCAGCTTGGCTACAGCCCTGTTTAACCTTGAAACTGCAACAAAAATCATCTGCCAAGAAGTCAAGAATGAATTGTTCACACTACTGTCTTGGAGAAAAGGCTCATCTGTTCGCTAACATTAGTCTCTGCAGTTAACCTGAAAGTTGCCCTGAAGCACTCTTCTTGTCTTCCTCAGCTGAGGTCTTAGCTCAGAGCTGTTCACACAAAGACCCAGAAGGAGACCTGCCTGTATATCATAGCAAGAGAGTCTGAGCTTCCCTTTTGAGTTTGCTAACCTTCATTCCACAGATTCTGAGGAGGCCCAATAACAATTCCAGCCCCTCTCACTGCAGCTGGGGAAGCAACCCATCTGTGCTAAGACCTGCTGGGAGATTTGTACCTGTTTGGGCCGATGAAACTGGGCTCTCTAGCCTCCACCCCACAACAGATCCTAAGGGTGCCCATTCCCAGCTCTGGCCCCTCTACTGCAATCAGGCAACCACCTCACCTGTGCAAGGACTTCCTGGGAAACACACACCTCTCTGAACCAAGGATCAGGCTCTCCAGCCTTGGCCTAACAGGGGTCCAGTCTTATATCTAGCCTTCAGTTGGGAAAATACCCTGTCTATGCAGAGACCTGCTAAGAGACACATGACTCCCTGAGCCAACAAGATGGACTCTCCAGCCTCTAACCCATAGCAAATCCCAGGGGGTTCAGTCTTAGCTACAGTCTCAGTTGGAAAACTATCCTGGCTGTGCAATGTCCTTCTAGGAGACAGGTGACCCTTTAAGCCAATCAGCCTTTCCTGCCTATGTCCCCTAGGAGATCCCAAGGGGGCCCAGTCTTAGCTTAAGCCCCTCTTGCTACAGTTGCAAAACTATCCCCTCTGTGCAGGTACTGCTGGGTGGTGCATACCCTCTAAACTAATGAGACCGGCCTACCAGCGTGCTTCCCACTGTAGATCCTAAAGCTGGTCCAATGTCAACTCTAGCCCCTCTCACTGCATCTGGTAACCTATACCACCTATGCAGAGATCTGGGAGTCATGCTTCTCCGAGTCACTGGGATAGTCTTCTAAACTCAGGTCCCTGGCTAGCACTCCCACACAGCCTCAGTACTCTCCTTAAGTCTTTTCCAGATCCTTCTGGACCAGAAAGCCATGTCAACCTTGCCCTTGTGAGACTCATGGCAAGCCTGGGTTTAGACAGTCCTCTAGTGCAGGTACCTGCACAGGTCACAGGCTCAGGAAATGTCAGCTTAGAATCCTTGGAAAGCCCTCTGTAGGACAGGTGAAAACAAAGACAGACTACAAAGACTAAAATAAATCCCTAATCCCTAAATGTGCAAAGATCATTGCACATCCACAGACATCAAGAACATTCAGAAAAATATGACCTTACCAAACATATAAAATAAGGTGCCAGAGATAAGCCCCAAAGTTAAGGGGATATGCAGTCTTTCAGACAAAAATTCAAAATAGCTATTTTAAGGAAGCTGAATATTTTTTTAAAAGAGAGATAACCAGTTAAGAAATTTATTATAAAAAAAATTCGTACAGAGATTAAAATAAGTTTTAAAAATCAAACAGAAATCCTGAAGGTAAAAGTACAATGAATAAAATGTAAAATGCAATAGAGCACATCAACGGTAGAATTGATCAAACAGTAGGAACAATCAGTGAGCTCAAAGACAGGCTATTTCAAAACACAGTCAAAGAAAATAAAAGAAGAAAAAAAATGCACAAAGCTTACAGGAACTGTGGTACAACTTTAAAAGAGTAAATATTCTGATTATCTAAGTTCAAGAGGGAACTGAGAAAGACAAAGAGCAGAAAGGTTATTCAGTACATAGAACATTCTGTAGGATAAACCATATCTTAGGCCATAAAACAAGTCTCAACAAGTTCAAAAAGGTCAAAATTGTATCAGGTATATTTTCTGACCATAATGGAATAAAACTAGAAATCAATAACCAGAGGAAAACTATATAAATACATGGAAATTAAACATGGTCCTGAATATAATGAGTCAATGAAGAAATTTAAAATAAATTTAAAAATTTTTTGTAAACAACTGAAAATGGAAACACAACATACCAGAACCCATGGGATACAGCAAAAACAGTACTAATAAGAATGTTTCTAGCAATAAAAAAAAAATTATGTATCAAAAAAATAGAAAGACTTCAAATAAACAACCCAGTGATGCACCTCAAGGAACTAGAAAAGCAAGAACAAACGAAACACCAAATTAGTAGAAAGAAAAGAAATAAATATCTGCGAGGAAATAAACAAAATTGAGACTAATGTATACAAAAGATCAACAAAATTTGAAGTTGTTTTTTTAAAAAGATAAAATAAATAAAAAAGATAAACAAAATAAGTAAAACTTTAGCTAGACTAAGAAAAAAAGAGAGATGATCCAAATAAAATCACAGATGAAAAAGGAAACATTAAAACTGATAGCACAAAAATACAAAAGATCATTAAAGATGCTTATGAACAATGTTATGCCAACAAATTGGAAAACTTAGAAGAAATGGATATATTCCTAGGTATATACAACCTAACAAGATTTAACCATGAAGAAACAGAAAACCTGAACAGTGGAATAACGAATAATGAGAAGTTCAATAACACATTGAAAAGATCATTCACCACGATCAAGTGGGATTCATCCCAGTGAAGCAAGGATGGTTCAACATATATAAACCAATATACATGATATATCACATCTACAGAGTGAAGGACAAAAATCATGATCTTTTCAATAGCTGCTGAAAAATTACTTGAAAAAATTCGGTATCTCTTCATGACTAAAAACAAAAAACTAAACAATTTGGATATAGAAGAAGCATACCTAACAAGATAAGCCATATATAACAAGTCCATAGCTAATATCATACAAATGGGAGGAAATGTAAAGCCTTTCAAAGAAGTTTAGGAACAAAGCAAGGATGCCTACTTCCACCACTTTTATTTAACATAGTATTCCAAGTCCTAGCCAGAGCAATTAGGCAAGAGAAAAAAAGAAAATGTATCCAAGTTGGAAAAGAAGTCAAATTATCCTTGTTTGCAAACCACACTATTTTATATTGGAAAAAAAACCTAAAGATTCCACTGAAAAACTTTTAGAATGGGTATAAACAAATCCTGATTCCATACTATGGAATACTACTTAGCAATAAAAAGGGGTGAACTAATGATACACACAACAATATAGATCTATTTCAAATTAATTAATAATTTAAAAAGGGTACATACTTTACATGTATGACTTTATGTAAAATTCCAGAACATGCAAAGAAATCTATAATGACATGAAGCAGATTAATGGTTGCCTAGAGATGGAGATGGGGCAGGGAAGCGGAGGAAGAGGGAGCTGAGGAAACTCTGGGGGGTGATAGATACGCTAATATTTATTATCTAACTGTGGTGATTGTTTCACAAGTTTGTTCATCTTCAAACTTATCAAATCACACCTTTTAACATGAACAGTTTATTGCGTATCTATTATGCCTGACAAAGCTGTTAAAAAGAGAGAGAAGTCTTGGCTCATTTAAATTTTAGGGTGAAATGTAGATCAGAGATGAATTCCAAGGTTGGACAAGAAGTCAATTTTTGACCTTTCTTAGGACACTAAAAGAAAAGAGATCATCAAGAAGTAGTTTTCAAAATATTAAAGGGTGCAGAAATGTCATCCCAAATATGATGGAGAAAGGTAAGTAATTTGGCATTTTTCAGGAACCAGCGCTTTTCAGGGATACTATCTGATACAAGGAATATGAAAGCAAGTTAAAATTAGCTTGAGAAATAAATGGAATTATAGAAGTGGATATGGTTAAAAACACCTTGATAAGGGGTAAAAGAAATGGAATTGGTGGATACAGAGTCGAGGACTTTGAGGGTAATGTACAGCCACAGGAGGGATTTTCTGAGATGTGAATACCTGAGCATGTTTGAGGGCTGAGGGAAGGAGCAGTGGAGAGGCATATGAGAAGACAGAGGAAAATAAGAAAGTAAGAGATGAAGCAAAGTTCTAGGTAGATAGCTGGATATAAATCTAAGAGTAAAAGTGGATCAGGATACCCCAGAAAAGAGGAAACACTTGCCTTCCAATAAGAAAGAAAATAAAAAATTTTAACAAGATGGATAGAAATATGGGGTAAATGTGTAGGAGGAAAAGAAGAATTTGTGAAGGTGGAGTGTCCATATAATGACAGTGTCTATCTTCTCAGTGAAAAAAAAAGTCAAGACAATTTTCTGAATTGTGCTAGGAACTTTAGAGGAGAGCTAAAAATGTAGAATCATTTCTGTGGGATCATCTAGAGATAAGTAAAAGTTTGGGGGGTTACACTGAATGCTCAATCAAGTTTATGAACATAAATTAGACAATAAATAAAGAAATGGGATTTTTTTTTTATTCTAGAAGCCAAAACAAAGAAAACAAATGTTTGTTTTGACCAAGAGTTGGAAGTTAGCCAAGTGGGTGCAGCCAAAGGTCAAGGAGGAGACAGAATTGCAGTTGCTTCTTAAAGTGTATTTGAAATGGTTCCAATGTACTGACACATCCATCCACTCACTGAAAAAAAAAAAAAAAAAAAAACTTATTTAGGATTTGGTAGAACCTGTGTTGTGGAGCAGGCAAGAACAATTATCCTCAATGAAGCTTAACAGTATACAATCACTGGGAGAATACATACATTTATTGATCCCTATGCTTTGCTGTGGGCATTAGGCTGCAATTGAATCACAGTATCTCAGAGTCAGAAGGTATTTTAAGGGTTATAAATTTCAACACTACCATTTTATTGACGAGGAAATAGACACAGAAAAGTCTGCAGATTTTTCCAAAAGTAAGAGGAAATAGAGTAATATCTTTCTGGCTCCCAGTCAGTATTTTAGCCACTCACCAAACTTCTTTTTCAAACTTTCTGATCAACAATTAAAGGTATTTATATTGCACATTATACCTGGAAACACCAAAAAAAAAGTCTGTTATTTTATGAAATAGGTTTTATTAGGGAAACTCTGCTCTAACAGGGAGTTTTAAAATATACTAGCCATATAGCTGTATCACCTACTATCTCAAAGGTGGTTAAATTAAGTATGTTTTAAACTTGAGACAATAGCAGTATTAGACTATATTTATTCCTAGCATATTTCAGCTCTTATTTTTTTATATTTACAATTGAAAATATAAACCTATTTTAAAGAATACTATTTTACTACCTAGAATTTCCAGTTTTTAACCAACTTTCTAATTAAAGTAAATGCCATATCAGGATCTGGTTTGAACTAGACACTTTGGGATGATAGCAACAAAAAAGAAGAGCAGGAAGTTATTCCCAAATGGCAACATGAGATTATTGTAATTATTCCACCCTTACCCTAAAGGATAAAGTCCAAACCCATTATAATAATATGCAAAAAGCCTTTTATGACCTGACCTTATGGCTCCTTTAGGCTCATCTCCACTTTCTCTCTGTTCCAGTCGTATTTAATTACTTGCCACTTCTGCATGTGCTCAACTCTTGTATTTTTGTGGAATAAACCATTCCCCACCTGAGTCACAGCATAATAATCCCCATTCATCCTTTAAAATCAAAGGCTTTCTGTGATAACTTGCCTGAGCTCCATGATATCTCAGGGAAGGGTAGACTACTTATTTTGTACATTTAGTTCTTTAATAGCAGCCACTAATATTCTTTCTTTCTTTCTTTTAATATATTGATGTGCATGAAATTGTGATTCCTTAGAGGTCAAGAGCTATGTCTTATTTACTTTTAGTTTCATAACACATAATACAGTTCCTGGCACACAGAAAGTGCTTAACAACTATTGGAAGAACAGATGATTGAATTATGAACAAGTCATAAAGTTCTAGTGGATGAGAAAGTGGAAATGAGCAGAATGTTAAGATTGACAAGATGAGACAGCATGGCAAACTATGTAACCTTATTTCATGCCCTGTGTCTAAGCTTTAATCTTACAGTTCAAATTCTATTAATGTATAGAAGTCTTTGGCTTTGAAATATTAACCAGCAATAAAGCCACCCTCTGGCACCACTAGATCTCACAACAGGAGAACAGGGAATCAGCTGCCTGTAGAATTTGTTTTCAAATTAAATTTTCAATTAAAACAGTAGGGAGTCACCATTTAAATAATTTTGTTTTGCTAGAAGCCTGTAACCTAGAATGAGTCAGTCTCAAAAATAAATACCATCAGTAATTTGAATTAGGAAGGTTTGATCCCACCTACCTAAAGCTGCTTATCCTCTAGAAGAAGCTTTTGGTTTCCTCTGCCAGTCAGTGGTTTACTTCACTATTCCAAGGGTCTGTAGGTCTTATCTCAGGAGGATCTCTGACTCCTTAAATACACATCAGATAAGCTTCTGAGTTGAACTGGTCTTTAGAGATACCTAGATCTTTACAGATGAAGAAATTGAAGCCCAGAAAATACTAGTGCCCAAAATAATATTCTGCAAAGCTAAGCCTTTAACCTCACTCTTAGACATTTTCCTCAATCCATCAAATTTAAAGTCATAAAAAGACCAATGCAAATAAAGCAGTATGTACATCAAACCTAAGACACTACTTAATTCTGCCACTGTTGAATGACTTGCATCACCAGAAATGCTCTCAACATTCCATCAGTCATTTTTAAGAAGATAGTTTGAATAAAAAGCCTCATCCTTTACCATTTGTGCTACTAACATGCTTCTTTGTCCCACTCATTTACTCAGTCCTCTTTTAAAAAGGGGGTCACTTTATGCTTCATTCCCATTTACAAACTGAGAAATGACTCAATAAACCTTATAGTCCTTTGGTCTATAAAGTGCTCGCTTTATATGAAATAATCACCATTCTTTTAACTTCACCACTCTCGAGTCTACCACCCTCCTTCCCGCTTTAAGGTGATAATTATAGTAATGACCTCACCATCAGGTATTTCTTGGGAATTAATGATCAACTGAGGTTAATGGCCCACAGAATAGCTATGGTCCATCAACTTCACCCAGCCTGTCATTAATCCCCAGGAAATGTCCTGCTACCCAATTGTTATTGCTTAATTTAGACTCTCTTCATTCTCATCAAGCCTTACAATATTGCTACATCCACCAAGAAGCTTTTTGTTGTATTTTATTAGCCTATGTTCTAATGGTTCAGCAAGAGTTTCCCTAACTGGTGATCAAATAAAACTAGAATGACCCTTATTAAAAGTTACCTTAAAAGCCATTAAACATCTCTAGACGCTTTAATATTTTACACATTTTTATATGACTTTTAAGTCAACAAATGGGATAGGGTACCGTGTCCTTAAGGATACAGTCCTCAACACTCCCTCCAATTCACCCCTAGCATGCTCCTTTCTTCACCTCACAGAATAAATCTAATCACTTTATTTTTACAAGTTACTCTCCCAGGCTCAAAGCAGTTTTTAAACACTAACTGGTGTCACAAGTTTTCTATAGCTATAAATGCTACATATCCCTTATAAGCATTTTGCAGACATTATACAGCTGACACTGCTCCCACCTCTTTTATTTAATGAATGTACAATGCTGATTTTACTCAGAGATTCACAAAGCTTCACTGGCCCTCTTTTTGCTTCATCTCCTTCTTTGGGTTGATGAATGGCGCTATAATAGAGTTATGGAAAGTACGAGTAGAATGCAGGGAGAGAGAGGTCTAGGGGTAACATTCAACAAACCAGAGCTCTTTCAGCACCAAAGTCAATTTAAAAAAGAGATCCAAGATGGCCGATTATCAGCAGCTCAGGATTTTAGCTCCCAGTGAAAGCACAGAGAACAAGTGGACTCCACACTTTCAGACGAATTTTTGTCGCTCGCAGACCAGAAGATTCCCAGCGGAGGAGCCCCACAAGTCACTAGCGCAACTCTTGTGGCCAGCAGGGCGGTTTTGCTGGCGCCCTGGCGCGGCGGTTCTCGGTGCAGAGTAAACAGAACTGAGTCCCCTTTTGATCGACGTTTGGAGCTCCAGGAAGGCAGAGTCGCCCATTCAGCTGATTTAAAAAAGGAACTGAAGAGGGAAGCCAGACCGGAGATTCCCAGGTAGGAAAGCACCACGAATCTCAACGCCGTAGCCGGCGCAGTGGGTTGCTCAGATTCCGGCTCTGGGAATCAACAAGTTGGACATCCACTCAGAGACCCAGTTTGAAAGTCGGCAGTTACAAAGACGCCAGGTGGATTAATCCACAAAGATGGGAAGAAACCAGTGTAAAAGGACTGAAAATACCCAAAATCAGAATACCTCTTCTTCTATAGGGGATCACAGTTCCTCATCAAAAAGGGAACAAGGCCTGATGGAGAACAATTGTGTTCCATTAACAGAATTAGGCTTCAGAAGGTGGATAATAAGAAACTTCTGTGAGCTAAAAGAACATCTTCTAACCCAATGCAAAGAAACTAAGAACCTTGAAAAAAGGTTTGACGAAATGCTCATGAGTTAGACAGTTTAGAGAGGAATATAAATGAATTAATGAACTGAAAAACACAATACGAGAACGCCGTGAAGTATGCACAGGTTTTAACAGTCGAATTGATCAAGCAGAAGAAAGGATATCAGAGGTCGAAGACCAACTTAATGAAATGAAATGAGAAGACAAGATTAGAGAAAAAAGAGTAAAAAGGAATGAGCAAAGTCTTCAAGAAATATGGGACTATGTGAAAAGACCTAATTTACGTTTGATAGGTGTACCTGAATGTCATGAAGAGACTGAATCCAAGCTGGAAAATATTCTTCAGGATATTATTCAGGAAAACTTTCCTAACCTAGTAAGGCAGGATAATACTCAACTTCAGGTAATACAGAGAACACCACAAAGATATTCCTCAAGTAGAGTAACCCCAAGACACATAAT
>CAUYLG010057343.1:0-41181 GCA_963573385.1 Cacajao melanocephalus
TTATGCTGTCCTAGATAGGGCAACAGGAGACATCCTACATGCGCATATGATCACCGACTCTTCACATTACCCACCATTTCTTCTTCAGTTAGCCAAACAATGAATCAAGAGTGAAGAAATGCCTGATATAGGTGAAGGGGAAAGCAGCAAATCACACTGCCACTTGTGTACCTATGCAACAATCTTGCATGTTCTTCACATGTACCCCAAAACCTAAAATACAATAAAAATTAAAAAAAAAATCTCAAATGTTATCATTAAATGACTGTATCTCATTTAATGCAAACCCCTTTCTAAGAATACAGTTTTCCCCTGCAGTTAGTGTTTTTCAATAAATTGACTTAACTGCTTTCTCATAAAGGGTCCAGTGTATGTTTTCTTAGTGAGTTTCCCCAGTGCTAGAAGGAGGCTCTCATCTTTGTATTATGATCCAATGTCCTGATTAACCAGCTCCTTCAGAATAGGGTTCCTAAGGGTTATACTTCAAAATAAAAACAAACTTCGTGTGTTCTCACTCATAAAAGTGAGTGTTGAACAATGCGAACACATGGACACAGGGAGGGGAACATCACACACTGGGGCCTGTCAGGAGGTGGGGACTAGGGGAGGGATAGCAGTGGGTGGGGGGATAGGGAAGGGATAGAAGGGGGTGGGAGGTTAGGGGAGGGGTGGAATTAGGAGAAATACCTAATGTAGAGGATGGCAGTTTGGATGCAGCAAACCACCATGGCACGTGTATACCTATGTAACAAACCTGCCCGATCTGCACATGTACCCCAGAACTTAAAGTATAATAATAATAAAAAAACCCAGAGATAACCAAACAGAAAGAACTGAGATACATAATGAATTATAAATACAAACAAGTTCCAGAAAATATTTACCTGTAGTAATGTAGGATTTGATGCTATCTGAACATAGAAGAAAAAGATTTATTTCACTACTACATCCAGATTTCCCATGGCACACCACTTACTTGCCTTTCTATTAAAAGGTCCCATCATCGGGAATGAACAGGGACCTCCACATGTTTTTTTTTCTACTTGTCTCTATTGTGTGATTCTCCATATCCTGATCTTCTAAATGTAGTGATCATTTAGAAGATGATCTAAATTTTCTAAATGAAGAAGATTTAGCACTGATCTTCTAATTAGTGCTAAATTAGAAGCACTAATAGCCTGTTGGAGATTATTATGTTTGCAGTATTCACAATTTTGATCACTTGCTTTCAACCGTGAAGGTGTGTGTTTAGGAAAAATCACAGTGACCCCTAGATTTATTTTGGAGTTTAGATGAGACAGCGTATGGAAAGTGGTAGGACTGAATCACATTGGCCATGAAGCCGGTGTGAAGAAGTACATTATGCAGGTGATGAGCATCCCTACCCGACTGTCCTGTGTCCATACCTCAGTTAGTATTAGTTCCCTGCATTCTGGAGCCCATATAGGACAGTGATTAGAATGCTGGATGCAGGCCACCTGGCCTAGAGTCCCAGATCAACCACTCCCCAGGTCTGTAACTGTGGGCTTGTTATTTAACTTTGCTGTTTCCTCTTCTGTAAAATGGATGTAAGTATAATGCCTAGTACATAGGACTGTTGTGAAAATTAAAAAGAGAAATACTTAGAATAGCTCCTGGCTCATACAAAATATTTAATAAATATTAAAGATTGTTTCTAAGATTGTGGGTTTGCAAAACTCTCTCATAATATCCAACAAGAATGTCAAGGTTAACTATATTCACCATCATTTAATGCCAGGATAGCAGCAACAACCCGCTCTCAGATGCTAGGTTCCATGATATTTGATCCATATTATGAGTTATTAACTTGTATTTGCCTCGTGATCTCTTTTTAAAGATGCAGGGGTAGGAAGAATCTGGCACATGTGCTCATACGACTTCTCTCCTATGTCAATGACAGTCATTACTAATCGATCCCAGTACTCTCTCCAACTGAGCTCAGACAAGCTTTCAGAATTCTTCTTAACACAGAGTCAGGACAGCACTGTTAACTAGAGTCAGCTCATGAGATGTAGCCTATTTGCTATCTTTATTCTAGAAACTCAGTCTAATAGTATTGCTATAGTTCAGAAAAGAAACTGCATGGAGGAAGGGGCTAAGGCAGGCAGGAAGATTAAAAAAAATGACTGATGTACCCTTGCAGCATCTGTTAAGTCATTTCCTGTGACAAACACTCATTCTTCATTACCCCACTGTGATGATTTGCAAGAATGTAAAGTGAGCTAATTTGGGAAATTTGTCAATGAAATGTCTCAAATAATAAAATATCCAGATTTACATAAGAGCTGCTATAAAAATGACAGCAGAATTTATCTGTGCTCCTCAGTGGGATGGCTACTACAAAGAGTGTCATCTGGCAATTTGCTTTAATGGGTGGAGAAGTATTCTTGTATTTATTATATCAGTTATAGGAAGGCTGATAAACTCTCAGTGCAAAAATTATAGAAAGAAAAGATTTATTAATTGATGCAAGATTTTTATAATTTACTTTGGTGTCATTGTTATCTGGGTCATGATACGTATGCATGACCTTTGATTAGAAGAATTTCTAACCAAATTAAAGATAGAAAGATTTTAGAGGTGAAATAAAAGCATAGGATGAGTGTGGGAAGATTCTTCATTGTCCCAATGATTAGGGGAACACAGTCCTGGATATTATCCTTCCTCTAACTACCTCCAGGTTAGACCTGACCTGGGGGCAAACATGACACCATGTGTGAGGAGTGCTGACCATCCTTTGAATGTTGCAAAAGCTGTATGAGTCCTCTTCACTTTATGACCCAGTTTGTAGTGCCTGTTTAATTTCTTTTTTGTCAGGTCTCCTCCTAAGCATTGGTTCACTGATCCAGAGGAGGGGCTGATAACCACATTTGTGACCCTGGCCCTCTGGACACAGCGAATTGGATGCTACTTGATTTAAGGTGAGTCCATCACTTTCTGTCTCCTGGAAGTTTGGATTTGGAATTTAGAGATTTGTACAGAGCCAGTCTTTACCTGTTTTGTGCTCATGAAATAACATATTGGAGTTGGGGGACACTGTCTTCTGCCACTATTGGACTCCAGCATTGAAGAAATGGGGGCTGGGGCAAGTGGGGGAGGGAAGGTAGAAAGAGAGAGAAAAGCAGAAATAAATGGAGATGAGGAACAAAGATATGCTGTATTCCGGGTTCTTTCACATTTTTGTTTGCCAGACCCAGTCTCTTTCTGAGGACTAGCTGCACTCTGGGTCATCAAGGTGTTAGAGTGATGCTGGCCAGAGGAAACACAGCCAGGCAAAGCCATTGTATTTCTGGTTCTTTTCAAGCCATCTCACTTTTTTTTTTATGATCACTGTGTTGGTGAGTCTTAGCATGGCTGCTTCTTATACTTAACAAAACACCTCACCATCTCCAGTCTTCAGATAATCATCCCATTCCCCAATTAAAGATATACCTCAGACCTCCTTCAACAAGTCAAGGCAGATTACATAGCATCTGATTTGGGAGTCAGCAGCTGAGATGATATTTTCCTCCTGGACCTACATGCCATCACTTGAATCTTTTCTGCCAAAGTCAAGAGAAGTGTGAAGCTGTTAAGTGCTTTTCCCTGCCTACTTTCTATTACCCATTCCTCTTCCAGATGATGCCTCATTTTTCCTGACTGTGCATAATGACTACCAATGCAACAGCTTCAAGATACCTGTTATTTCTGTTTAATAGATGGGAATATTAAAATTCAGAGATCATATAGTGGAATTCAGAGATCATATAATGGGTAAAATAGTGGGGAAGTGGGGGAGTAGGAATTTCGGCTCAGGATTGTCTGATACCAAAACCCAACAACCCTTAGGCCATCTGCTTCCTTATGCTCAGTAAAACTAAAGGTAGGTTTACTTCTTACCCACTGGAGAAAATGCTCTATCAACCTAGTCTCTAGTGACTCTAGTTCTATTCTCTCTCCTGGACTTTCAGCTTTCAATGGAGTGTGGTAAACTGGGATGGGTGGGCTTAGTTCTGGGAAGCTCTGGAGAATGGGTGGTCAGATGCATTGATTCATGAGAGGAAAAGGAGGAGAAGATGGTGATACTACCAAATGGTGCCAAAGGGCCTGGGAATTCATATGATCTGCAAGTAACTACCAGCTCCCCAGACATACCTCTGACTTTGAGGAGGACTATTACAGGTTGCCCTGGAGTAACACTCCCTCCCAGCTTCCACTCATTCCTGACCTCATGACTCAGTGGCACCTCTTCCTCTCCCTTTCAAGTCTCTACATGTATGCTTTATGTTGATTTGACTGGATACATGCCTGTCCTGTAAGGGGGTGAGCATTGTACCCACATGCTCTAAACCCTCCTGCTTCCCAGCACCTTTTTGCTTGTCATACTTCCCCTGGTCCATGCATCTGTATTTCTAATATTCCTCTCATTACCTCCTTCTTCCCTATGCATTATGATTAAGAGAAGAAAATTACTCATTCCATTTTGCATCCTTCTCCAAAACATATAACTCAAAATCCTACATCTGTAAAGAGAAGAAACCTTGTGAGCTCATTGGAGGAAGCTTCATTCCAAGTGAGACTCTCTGAGCAGATTTTCGTCACCCTTTCTAAAGTTTCACCCGGCCAGAAGGCTGCCCTGCTGCCAGCCTAACGCCTTTGTAGGGAACAGCTCAGACCTCAGCAGATGTTAAGACATGCTGGTCATCATTTATCCTTTACAGGAGCCATTCACATTTGTCACCTTCACTCATGTTACTTACCTCCAGACTCTTAAACCAATCCAAATGGTGCTGGTATCTGTGACTCTTCTCAGGGGTCCATTGTGGCCATTCTTTAACAGCTATGGCTGCTCCTTCTAAGTCCTCTCCATATTTCTATGCATACTTGAGGGCAGAGTTGCTCACTGGCAGAGATCCTAACATTATTTTCCCAATCTTTTCCCCTGTGTGTGTTGTGAAAAAGCCCCTTGACAAACTCTGCAAGGGTATCCTGGCTCAGCTTAGTGTAGCTATAATAAAGAGATCTTTTATTAGGAATCTTATTTATGTTTTTTTTTCCTGGTTTTTGAAGCTCTTTTTTAATTACTGCCTACACAGAGATCAAGAACTGTCACAAATGATAATCACCCTCATTATTACCTTAAATTTACTTTTCTTGCACCCAATACATCAACTTTTACTATTGTGAGTTATGGTCATTAGAACCCAGAGCTGAAGAGTGAAGTTTACTTCTTTAAGATGTGAGAAGGCAGGCAAGTCATGGCTCTCTGAAGGAGGGTGGGATGAGGAATGGAGAATGTGTCATTTGGTGGATACATAAAAAATGCATTATATTTCCTTTAGAAGATGATTATCTAGGAGCCATTTGCTGAATTTAGTTAGAAGTTTCTTTCTGAGGTACAAAATGAAGGAAAGGAAAGGAGAAAGAAGAGAAAGATGGATTGGCTGGCAGAAGAAGTAAATAAGTGATGAAGAAACAGCAGAGACAAGGGGATTGTTGACCAGGAAGGCAGTAACTCTCTTGAAAGCAGTAGGATGCAAAATGTCTCTTAAAAAAGAAATCAGAAAACAGCACATGGTAAATAAATGATGTTTGGTTATTGAAAAAAATGCATTTATTTTTAGTTTCGACCACACTTTAATTTTGCATGCTTGACAATAAGTAGTATCTTTTAACCCTTTACCTTCAGTTCAGAGACCTCAAGCTCCTTCAGACAGCTTGGTTAGAACTCTGCAAGTTCTGCTTCATGGGGGTAAAGGTATAACTTTGTTTTATTGATTGGATAGTTAAATTCAAGGGAGTTGTTCCTCAAAAAATGATGCCATAATTTCTCCAGTCCTTCTGTTGGAAGGCCCCTGCCAATCACTTGTCCTACATCTTGTTCATTCATTCTTTCATTCTGTGTGAATCAGGACTATGTTGGTTCTAAGTAACAAAAGCCTCAATATAACTTAATCTTAACAAATAAGCAAATAAACAAAATGTGGAAGCCCAACTATTGCCTTCAGGTTATGTTTAATCCAAGCATTCTAACAAAATATTCAGGTCTGTCTGTCTCTGACCATTGACTACAGGACCCTTGGTTGGATGTTTCTCTGCTGGGATCCCTCTGACAACAGTCTTTGTAACCCAATCTGGCACTTAATAATAGGCTATCCCTGTGGTCTTTTCCGACATTTCATTTGTGTTAGTTTTAATTTCTCAGCCAGAATGGAAAGTCCCATAGGGAAGGCCCCTGGCTTCAGGTACTGGTCATCTGGTATGGATAGTGGGTACTCAGAACTGTGATTGGATATTCAGGATTATATACATTTTGCACTCATTGTCTATTAACATTTGTAAATGGAGATGGTAATATCAACCACACAGGGCTTATGTGGTGAAGAAGGTGATCTATCTGAAGCACTTACTGCATAGTGAGTATGCAATAAACAGTGGACATATGTATTTTTATGTGCATAAATATGTCTGTGTATATATATATATATATGTATATATGTCAATATGGTCACATATAATTTAGATGATGGATTTCCTAGGCAGAGAGTCCATGTCTCTTCTTTCTTTTTTCTTGTAACACCAAGGGTGGCATTCCATAGGCACTCAATATAAGCCTGTGACTGAAAATAGAAAACTCAAATCTTCGCAGAACAACTGGGTCTCATAAAAGGCCTGAAAAGGTCTAAACCATTTATTGCTCTTCTGGTGTTCATATGGAAGTGACTGTGGCACTATGATTAATACCATTCATTGGGTTTGAATCAGAGAGATCTGAAATTGACACCCAAGGGTACCATCCTGTAGTTTGTGTAAGCTCCTTCTAAGATTCAGTTTTTCCATCTATACAAGTCAGGGTAATAATAGTACTCTTACTTTGACTTACTGAGTTGTAAATGAAAGAGCAGATGATCAGCATTCTGCTCTATGTCTGATATAGAGTCAGCACTCAATATGCTGCTGCTGGTGGTAATTCCAGATATTGTACCTACAGTATGGCCCCATTCTGCAGAAAAATTTTTTTGGAACAATACTTTTTATAGATACTATTGAAAATCTTGAAAGTGAACTTTACAAAAACCTCTAAGATATAAAAACAAATAACAATGATTCATGAGGAACTGTGTATAGGCACAGAATCCTATGACAACCCATCAGAACTTCATTTTTCAGGCATGGCAACTGGGCCACAGAACTTGTTAACAGCAGAATCTAGATTAGTTCCCACAACTCTATATTCTTAGTTCAGTTGTCCTCAAAAAGCATAACTCAGTAACTGTTTATTTTCCTCCAAAACACTGCCATAAACCCAAGAGATCTACTTAACAGAGTTATCCCTATGAGAACACAAGAAGAGCCAGTCCTGACAGAGATAGCTGATAGGAGAGAAGAACACTACCTATGAGCAGGTGACAAGCTGCCAGGCATGCTCTGTGTTGTGTAGAGTGTGATGTGCTCAGTTGCATACCCCTTGTGAGTCTACAGAGCCCACAGTTTTATTTTAGAGTTTAGCTCAGTAGTTTATGAATCATGAAAAGTATTTTATGGGCTACTAAATATATATCAAAAGTTGTAAGAAAATTTCAGAACATGCCATTTAAAACATCTACCTTCCTGTGGAAATGCTCCTTTTTTTTTTCTTCTTCAGGATTTTTATTTTCTATTAATTAATTTTTTATTTCAATAGCTTTTGGGGTACAAGAGGTTTTTGGTTACATGAATGAATTGTATAGTGGTGAAGTCTGAGATTTTAATGCACCTGTCACGTGAGTAGTGTACGTTCTACCCAATGTGTAGTTTTTTTTTAATCCCTTACCCCCTCCCGTTCTGAGTCTCCAAAGTCCATTATATCACTTAGCATGCCTTTGTGTACCCAGAGCTTAGCTCCCACTTATAAGTGAGAACATATATTATGGTGGGAACAAGTTCTACAATACAATGACTTGCAAGCATGCATTGTGTATCATTGAAATGCATCAGGTCATTGGGTCCTAGTCTCAGGAAGAAACTGGGGTCAAAATTCATGAGTTGTAGTCAGTCCTGAGTCACAGTTTACTCCAAAAATTGTGGGCTCTAACTTCTTGGCAAAATGAAATAACACTAAATGTACTTCTTACAGTAGGAAAGCTATTCCGAAAGAAAAAGTCTAAAATCTAAAGAAAGAATGACCAAGGAAAATCATGTGAGTTTTCCTGTGATTAAGAGCTTGGGTCTCTTTTGCTTTTCATGGTGAAAATAGAGTCATGCTGAGTCAGGTCTTTGCTTATCAAAGTTTCCTGGGACTTAGGTATTCAACAAGTCTTTACTGAGCACCTGCTAAATGCCTGGCACTGTGCTAGACACTTCATACAAGTTATCTCATGGGTTCTTCACAATCACCCTATAAAGCAGTTACTTTGAGTAGCTGAGGTTGCTTTGAGAGATCACAATATTTTTCCTTGTTTATTGATTTATTTATGGAATATCACCCTTTCTCCAAAATGCAAAATAATTTAGTCAATATCTTGTTGTGTAGAATCTCGAAGTAGGAAGACCATGGGCATTAGGAGGAAGATCTAAGAGGTGGAGATACAAATGATGCTGAAACTGAGAGAAACAAAATCACTGAATTTAAAGCAAAAAGAAACAAAGTGAGTCTTGGGGACCTTTCCTACCTGTATCAGTCTTTAGTGTTACAGAATGACTAAACTAGTTGGATCTTTCACAGTCATTGAATGCCCAACGTCATCTTGATGGGAGATCTGGGGTGGGTTGAGGAACTGTTTAACCACTATTCCTTGTTTTGGGAGAGGGACACAGGTAGAGAGATAGCTAATATCAAAATTCAAATACAAGCAAAAAAGAAATTTAGCAGTATAAAAAGTATTTATAATTAGAAAAATATTAATTTAATAAACGAATTAACTTCTGCTTGTGGTCAGGAGGGAGGAACTGGCACCAGACTAATCCTCTTATCCGAAAAAAGCAAATATGATAACCCCACCAGAAGTCAATATAAATGGAACAAACCATGAGGCAATTGCCTTCAGGCACTGGACAACAGGTAGAGCAAGATCACAATCTCAGGGTGAATGGAGACTCAGCAGGTGAGCCCAGATTCTGCCTGGGGACCCTTTGTGATATAGCCCAGGGGCTGGAGTAGAGCAGGGCAGGCTTGTGGATAGGGGAGGCGGACATTGAGTGTAGGGCCACAAAGGTGATATAGTCTGGGGTGAAGGACACAGAGGACCTGAAGTCTAGGGAACTTTTTAAACTAGTACTTTGCTGATGGACCACACAGATGCAGGATGAGACTATGATGATCTTCACAGAACAACTACATGGGGCCTGAGCACCAGTCACAGATCTCAGAGGTTGAGGAGTGCTGGAGATGGAGTCGCTTCAGCTCGGCCAGAGTGTAGATAGCATGTTACCACCTGGGTGGGTGACCAGATGAGAAAAAAGGAAGGCCACACCTTAGGAGTAAGGACGGAGCCTGCCCTAAAATGTCAGAAGTGAGGCTCAGAGGCAAGGTTGGTCTCAGGGACGATGGTGCAACTTCACAAGCAGAACTCATGAAGTAACTGGTGTTGGCTCAGGCACTACTATCATCGGGGTAATCTGTTTTCACTTCCATGAAAACTGAAGTGAGCTGTGGGTTCCTAAATGAAAGGACAAACACTTCAATTGGCATATAGCTAATTTCAGATGGACATAATTGAATCAATAAACAATTTAAGTTTAACATGTCCTTTCTTTTTTTTTTTTTTTTGAGACAGAGTTTCACTCCTGTTGCAAAGGCTGGGGTGCAGTACTACAACCTCTGCCTCCTGGGTTCAGGCTACTCTCCTGTCTCAGCATCCTGAGTAGCTGGGACTACAAGCCCATGCCACCACACCGGCTAATTTTTTTGTATTTTTAGTAGCGACGGTTAGCCAGGCTGATCTCGAACTCCTGACCTCAGGTGATCCACCTGCCTTGGCCTCCCAAAGTCCTGAGATTACAGGCTTGAGCCACTGCACCTGGCCCAGCATTTCCTTGAAAAACTTAAGACTCCCAAATAAGTTTTTATCATAGCTTATCAGTACAAAGACCCCAGGCAATGATAAATCCCCGTCACCCTCGAACATACACAAGCACTCGTAGAAAAACAATATACTCAGCTATCATATTTCAGATGTGCCCATTTTCTGGTCAATCAGCCATCACCTCCTTGTGAACTCAGGGACAGGGGCTGACACAGAGCAGCACAGAACACAGTCTGCCCCCAGGCCTGCCGATAGTCTGTTGCTGGTAGAAGAAGACATCCCTTACCAATGCTGAGACTGCTGCCTATTTTTTTTTTCTGCTCTGTAAGAGCTTCTGCTGAAATTCTTCTGTGTCCTTTAACGCTGAACTTAGTTTATGCTGCAATTTTTTTCTATTTTTTTTCTGCTACCGCCTGCAGATATTCAACTAAATAAGACACTCTGGATTTTAAATTCATTCATCTGATAATGTTTTTACATGATCTGAAGCCATTTCATCATTAATTTTCTCATTAAACTATGCATGCAAAAACAGGTAGTGACTGAGGAGCTGCCTCTGTGGATGTGGGTAGGCAGGAGAGGTAAGACAATGACAGAGACACAGTCTTCATCTTGAAGACCTCGCTGTCTAGAGGGAAAATCAGATCAGTAAATAGGCAATCTCCATACAGTATAGTAAGCACTTTGATGGAATAAGTGAGGAATTTTGTGTATGCCTTATCCTGACTTGGTGGAAGCTGCAGAGGCTTAGGGAGATCATTCAGAAACAGCTTTTCCAAAACCTTATATAGCACTTAATATGTACCAGGGCACCTGTATCAAAAACTCTTGAAATGTTAAAAAATATATAGATTCCAAGCTGCAAGGGAACATTTACTGAATCTCTGAGGTTATGCCTTAGTAATCTGCATTTTAGAAACATGCACTCCAACACTGAGTGACAGAGTGAGACCCTGTGTAAAAAACCAAACCAAACCAAACCAAACCAAACCAAACCAAACCAACCCAACCCCCAAAGTACCCAGGTGATTCTTCTGCCCAGTGAAGTGTGAGAATCACTGACTTAAAATTTTGATTAGTTCAATATTTGTTCTTTCTTCAACATGATTTAAAAAACAGAAGTCTATATTAGAATGTGACAGCAAGACAGATGTCATAAAGATAATCTTGACTCAAACGTAGATGACTGACATTGTTAGACACAGATTAAAGAAAGCATTGTTAGTCACAAATTACTCTCAGGCCCACTTGCTAATTGATCCACAAATGGGAGGTTGCATACCATTGTCTTTAAAGTTCAAACTCTGAGGCAGGAGCTCTGTTCTGTCTGTGCCTCAGTTTCTTACGTGTAAAACAGGATGAAAAGATTCCTATCGTATAGGACTATTGTGATGGCTAAATGAGGTCACGTGTAGCAGGTGTTTAGAAATATCCCTATCACATCGTCTCCATGCCTAAGCTGGACTTAGCCATCATGCTAGGTCAGTTCCCCTGAGTTAATCTCTCTTCCTTGCAGATAACTACCTCTTTGTCTTGTATGAGGAGACAAACTGAATCAGGAATTTTGTCCTGAAGTATGTGAGCTGGAGGGAACTTGTGAACTCAGGCACAGTGGCTGACACACAGCAGCTCGGGACAGTCTTCTGATATAGTTTTTACATCATCTGAAGCCATTTCATCATTAATTTTTCTCATTAAACTATGCATGCAACAACAGATAGTGACTGAGGAGCTGCACCTGTGGATGTGGGTAGGCTGTGACTCTAATTTTCATCAGAGGAAGGCCATGGAGAGCAGTTTGTTTCCTGGAGTGTTGTCTGATCTTTGCTTTATACAGTGTGGTAGACAGAAAAATGCTCCTCCCCACCCCCAAAATGCCCAACCCCTTCTCTCCAGAACTTGTGAATATGGTACCTTATATGACAAGAGGTATTTGCAGATATGATTAAGAAACCTGAGATGGTGAGAGGATCATGGAATATTCAGGTGGGCACAATGTAATCACAGGAGTCTTTATAAGTGAGGAATCTTTCCCAGCTGAGGGCAGATTGAGAGACACGTCCTTGCTGGTTTTAAAGATGGAGGAAGGAACTAGGAGCCAAAGAATGCAGGGAGCCTTTAAAAGCCAGAAAAGGTAAGGAAATGAAACCTCTTGTAGGACTGTAAGGTAGTTCGTTTACGTTGTTTCAGCCACTGAATTTGTGATAATTTGTTACAGCAGCAATACAAAACCAATACACCATCTTTGGGGACATGCCTTTTACCCCTATAATAATATATAAGATTAAATAACAATAAAATAACATGTATTTTACCTTTTGTGCCTCAAATAATTCCCTCCCACTCCAGTGGCACACCCCCTTGTCCTTCAAAATGAAGTCATTGGAAGTGAGAATTTGCCTTGAATCTAAGAATTTGAAGTCTGATATTTAATTTCAGCAGATCATCCTTCCTTCAGTGTGCTGCATATAGATCAGAATTATTCCTTCTCTTTTTCACATCATACCCCTGATTTCTTTGTATTAAATTGTATTTACCTCTCTTCTTTTAACCTTTGGAAGTCTGTAGCTACAGAATTTTCATCAGGTGGTTTCTTTAAAGATTTATTTTCTTGTTAAACTCCCTGTTATTTCATATATTATTCTAATCATGTGCCCAAAATAGTGCCGAAATAGTTGGTAATCTCATCATATGCCCCACCGCTTTAAAACTCCTTAAAATTATAGCGTAACTAAATGAACCTAAAAGAAATAATGCAAGTGGAATGTTTAAAAACCCTGAGTAAGACAGTTTTGCATGTATTTTTAAAATAGGCCATTATCTTAAACTTTGGTTACTTAGTGAAGGTAATTTTTAAAGTGATGATTAAAGATATATTTAAATTAAAATGTAGTTAAAAGGTAGAACATAGCTGCTTATAAAATCTCATCTGACTCCAAAACCCAGAGGAAGTCAATGTCTTCTGTACACTTAGACATGGTTTATGGCATCTGTATTTTGCAGGAGGAACAATAACAAAGTTTGCAGCTCAGTGGGAACGCTGAAATTGTTGGAAGCTTCTTTTGATTATAGCATACATTTATGACATCCACCATCAGCAAGTAAGAGCTTAATTTTCTAATTATTTAAGCATTCACAAAGCTGTTTGCCTTTTCCTCCAAGGCAATGTCTCAGTAGTTTGTACTGGCTGCAACATATTTTTCCTTGGGAAAATTTGAAGCAAGTTGAAGTGTTTATCCTGGAGGTGAAATGGCTGAGGATTATTTCAAGTGAAAGACAATAAACACCCATAGGAGTTTTCAGTGTGATGTGGTCATCAGAAATGTTGATGGCGTCTTAAAAAAGAATTAACTACACTCTCTACTTCATTCCTTCGTGCTATTTTGATCACAACAGGAGTATTGATTTCAGGGTCACCTTTGACAAGGGGCTGAGATATATCAAAGTGCACCCGGAGAACAGGGACACAGATATTTCTGTATCATTCATGTAAAGAACAGTTGGAGACAATAAGGCTACTATACTTGAATAAGAAAAATATGGTGGAATATGATGGCTGAATTCAAACATATGAAGGGATGATACGTAGAGAAAGAATTTGACCTACTTCTGTCTTTCTAGAAGAGATGGGTGTGGGACCGGTGGATAAGAGTTACGCTGAAGTTGATTTCAGTTCTTCATAAAGAAGAGATTTCTTGGGATCAGAATTGTCTGAATATGGGAATGATTTGCTATGTCCCTAGAGTTGCTCAAGCATAGCCAAGAAACTTATGTCTTGATCAGTTTTAAAATTCAATGATTTTATGATGCTATATAAAAGTGAGCTCTGCCATGTATTGGGAAGTAAATGAGGCTATGTATTGGGAACTCTGACTTACTTTACAGTCACTCCCCACTGCACTCTCTCCACCAGGTGGAGTGAGGTTGGGTACTTGCTGCTGCTAAAAAAGAGTTCAAGTCTCTGTCCCCAGGACCTGATGTCCGAAGGGTGCATGGGACAGCTATGTGATTCTAGGCCAGGGATGGCAACTATATGCCACTGTGGCCTCCTCCTGCCTATGGCAGATAATCTAAATGATGGTGGAACTCTCTCTTGATGCATAGGTAGAACCTCAGGATCCTCCTCAATACAACATCCTGAAACTATTAGAGTTGGTATACAGATGAAGTCTGATGATTGTTTCTGCTTTGGGACACACTTCTGCATGTCATTTCCAGACATAGCCCCTCTTGTTGGTTCCAGACATAGCCCTCTCTGCTCTGCTGTGTGGTGTTAGGGCTGGCACTAGACAAAATACATTTCTGTTCTGCTGGCTGGATCACTGTTAAGCCAGAGGAGCACTGCAAGGCTGGAGGAGGAGGAAGTGACATTTTCTTTCCTTCCTGATTTCTGTGCCTTCTTTTCTCCTCTTCCTTATAAGCATAACCTAAGCAATGGCTGTTCCTTTCCCTATTCATAGCAGAATCCAGTTTTTACTTTTTCCAATTCACAGAAACAGCCTCGTGGCATCCTCTTTGTAGCAACAGCACCTTTGAGCCAGTGCTCCTCTTCAGAAGTCTGAATTTCGACTGCATGGGGCTCCATTTGCAGCTTCTGAGTATTGCTTATGTCAACCCCTGCCCTTTTATTTTCCATTCCTAGGGGTAGTAGCCCTTTCTACAACTGTCACTCCGTGATACTTGCCTCTTTCTGGCTGTTTAGTTACCTAAAACCTTTATCTAATTAGAAGTTATTTGGTTTCACTGTTCAAATAACTGTTTCGGCTTTTGTCTCTCAACTTTCAAAATGTACCCTAAGCTGGATGGGCTGTTTCAGTGCATACTTGATTAAGGACTAGTGTTTAATTTCATTTTTGATTTTACTTTAAAAGTTAGAGTTGTATGGAACTTTTATATAATTCAATCCAATTCCCTCATTTTAAAGATGAGGAACTTTAAGTCTCTAAAGTGATGGCAGAGTTGACATAGGGCCTTCTTGTGACTTGGAATTGAAATTACAATTCAATATAGCAGACTAAGGTAGCAACGCGTTAGGAGGGAAATAAAAGAAATTGACCTTTAACACAAGAGGCCAGGTCTGGGGGAGCATCAACAAAGCACTATGGCTCTACAAACACCAGGTCTTCTCTGGCCTCCTTTGGTTGGGAAATTAATTGCGAGTTTAATTTGTTGGTAGGAGAGAGAGAGGTGACTCTCTTAGAAAGTTCCAGACGATACTGTGGGTGTTGCCAATAGAATGAGATTTAAAAACATCTTGGTAATTAAAATACCCTTTTAAGAGTGTTGCAGTGATAAGAAAAATAGTGGAGAAAGAAAGGTTACTAGAGGTCAGATACGGACCACGTGTGTTCATGACAACGAGTTTTATGCTGTGTGAAATTGTTAGTTTGAATGCAATGTCAATGTACTATGATAGTATAAAGTAGTACAATGCAATATAAAAGTATAATATAGTTGTTATAAAGTGACTAAATTTCCTCAAGGAACTTATGGACAAAGGGAACTGAAGAAAATAAGAATAAAAATTCAGCAATGGAAATGCTGTTGAAGAATAGTCAAAAAGTATCACGAATCAAGGAGTTTGTGAAAATGAAGATGATTAGTCTCTAGCATGCAGTTGTAATCAACTGGTTCTTCCTTCAGTAGAGAAGTCTGAGCGGAAGTCAGTAAAACAAAGTTAAAAACACACCTGTTCTTCTGGTCCCTGTACTTACGCAATTGGGATTATCTGAATCCCGAGCTTCCTTCTGGTGAAATTTAGTTATTTATTTTTAATCATGTTGGATCTTGCTTCTTACGCATGCACTGTGTACCACGTATTTTACTAGGCACACACTGGTAAACATTGTCTTATCTAATTTAACTGTCTTGAAAAATCATGTTCTCCATTTTAGAGATAATGAAACAGAGGCTCACAGAGGCAGGATAATTGTCCAAAGTGTCACAGCAACCAATCGTGGAGTCACAATTTGAACCCTGGTCACCCTGATGCCCAAACCTTGCTCCTTCCACCAGCTCCAGCTGCCTCTTGCTTGGCCACCCCTTCCTTTGCTATTTACAATACTTCCTTTATTAAATTACTAGTTTTTCAGAGATATACATAGCAAAATGCCCATGACTTTAAGTTAAACTGTTGACTGTAAGGAAGACCCACCCAAAGGGTCTTCTAATACATACCTCTGTGGATGGAGCCTTGGAGAAGGAGGACAGGGTGGGGTGGAGGAAGGGGATGATGGGCCCACCTGTGGGTAGGACAAAAACAGGTTCTGCCTGTACCTTGTTTAGCTCATCTGTCTTTTCTGTCATCACACTGATGATGTGCACACACCTCTATGGCTAATGGCCTCCTATTCCAGTTATTAACCTCTGATTTGGTTCCTTAAAAGGAAAAACTTGCTTCATCAGAGTTGCCCTTGACAAAAGCTTTTAGCCTTTTAAATGCACACAAAGGCCCTTGACAGACTTTTTATGGTTCTTTATTTAGTTTTTAAATAGCAGAAAGCATTTTACATTTGTATTTGGTGCACCAGAGAAGTCTAACTGCTCCAAAGGGCCAAGACAGTAAAAGAATCCCTGCTGCTGCTGGGGCTTTCTCAGTTCCAAATGATACTTATGACGTTCAAATCCGAGACAGGAGAGATTGTGGGAGGGGTCTACCCTTAATCACTCGAGGAGTAGGAGACCAAGAGTGAGAAGGGGCCCAGGAATGCACTGAGGAGAGCAAGGAGGCACTCAAGTTAAGTCAAGATCTGAATTCAGACCTGGTCTGGCACCACAATGAAGAGCTTGATCTCATGGTGAGTGTTGAGATGGGACTGTCTCAGGATAAGCTGCAGACCACTGGGTCAGCTATGCCACAGTAACTTTCTCTACTCATGTTTATCTGAAAGCTGGAGAGAAGAACAATAGCAGAAAGTTCATCAGAGAAACAAAGCCCATAAACACACAAATGATTAATTGCATTTATTTTTTTTACTAAATTGACTGAGCCAATCTTTGTGCATCAATGTCAGCTAGATATCTAGAGAGACAGTGACAAAGATTCTTTCATTTCCTTTTACATGGGAGATGCCATGAATGAATGTTAGTGGAGGCTTTGGCTGTTAAATATCCTTTTCAGGGGTCTGAATTTCTTAGTAAAATCTTCTCCAACATGTTCAGAAAGAAAAATAGTAGATAATAAAGGAATAAAATTCCCAAGTTGTATGGAACTTTACTCTGGCAGATCCTGTGGGTTGTATGATCTGATCTCCATCTCCTATTGTAGAGAATCTAAAATGTAAAACCTCAAATTTTAAAGCTCTCTTGTAGAACAAGGAGGCCATGTGGTCCAGTTCTGGCCAATAATACAAAAGCAGAAGTGTGCTGTTTTTATCTCTTTCCTTTTCCTTCTACTTCCTGCTTGAATGAAGATGTGAGGTCTGGAACACTGCAGCCTGTGGTGGGTCATGAGGTAATAATAAGGGCAATAGCTGAGGGTGGCAGATGAAACGATAAGAACAGTTTGGCACCCTTGTGGGTCCCTAATGACATTACTGAGTTTTTAATTACCCTAGTCCTGGAGGGCCTATATCTGAGCTACTTTTAATGCAAAAAAAGACCCCTTAATTGCTTAAGCCAAGGTGGTCAGTTTTCAGTTACTTGAAGCTGAAAATTTACTAACTAAAATGATATCTAAGTCATTCCAATCATTTAAATAACTTCCAGACAATTTCTACATTTAGGCTTCATTTCTCACAGTTCATTAATTAGGGAAGGAGCAATTAAAAATGTTAACTGTATAACGGCCAGACTAGCAAAACCATAAAACCAGCCATTTGTTTTAATTTCAAAATTATACAAGGTTAACAAATTTATTCTATGCCTTTAAAATATTGCTATTCTTAAAAATTTTAAGAAACAATTCTCTAGTTTTGAATTAGTATGTGAATCAGAGCAGATTAATATGTCCTCATTAATTAAGAGAGAGCCATTTTATAATGAGTTGTTTATTTTTCAAACTTGAGTCTAACATTGCCTCATAGCAAGTTCAACAGGAGATTGGGCTGCCAGTAGAGCATCAGCCCAGCTAGTGGGATGCTCAGGCCACTGTGGAGAACAACTCATTTGTATATTCCACTGCTTTGCTTCTCATTTGTTTATGTTCTTAGAAAAAAATCCCTTTTTTGAATAATATTATTTCATGGAAAGAAATAATTTTTTGCCTTGAAAAACAGAAATTGTCAGTCAAATGATCCTGTATGCCCCACAGCTTTTAGGGGATTTATGGAATAGTATCAAATGGATAATGGGGGGCAGGAAAGTGGCACAAATGAGGAAATTTAAAAAACACATTCTTTCACAAACTGAACATCTGCTCATAGTGACATATGATAAACTGACATGTCATTTTTAAAAGACATATGTCTTAACAACTGATGTCATGATGTCTGACATTTTTTAACTTATTTGGAGGAAGATAACCTTTTTTTTTTTTTAACATAGGGTTTTCTTGAAAACTTAAGGTGTCTTGCAAAAGTATATTTAGGCTGATGCCAAGAAGGAAAATAGCTGCTATCTTCTAGTCAGTCTCTGAGAATCACTAATATAATCTACCAGAAATGATATTTAAGTAAACAGGTAAATAAAACCAGAACTCAAAGTCATAATTTGAATTAAGTGGCTAATATTGCTTTAATGATGTTCTTTAGGTCCTCATCCTATGTTGGAGAGAGCCAAGAATGAGCAGTAATGTTTTCAGGTGTGTCTGCCTTACCCACAACCCACCTTGACAGTTATAAATGAGAAAGGCACTGCCTGACTCAAAGGTGGGGCCTCAGTGTTGCTGACTTTGGTCTTATTTTGGTCTTGGTTTTAGCACTTACTTCAAAATAGAGCAGGAGAGCTGGGCTATAAATAATACCTATTAACACCCAAGCTCCTTCTCTTTCCAGCATTTACATCTAAAATAATATAGGTAGTAGTTAAGATCTTGGGCTCTGAGGACAGAGGACTTAGGTGTCAATGTCAGCTCTGCTTCTTACTGGTGGTGTGACATTGAACAATAAATTAATCCTTCTGAGAATTGGCTCCTTCACCTGCCAAATGTGAATGAAAACTGATTTGCCTTGCATGGTCATTGTAAAAGAATATCTCCAAGTCATTGAATTTGGTAGGTGCTTATGAATATTTGTTATTAGTAGTGCCAGGATCCCATTTCAAGGACATGTAAGTGGCCTTTTGGGGACAGTCAGACTAGTAGAACCTTAAATGAGACCTTTATTAAGGTCATAGTCCCTGAATAAAAGTACGATGTCTCCAGTTAGCTAGGTTCATCATACTACCACTTATAGGCTGTATGACTTTAGGCAAGTCCCTTAATCTTTTTGTGATTTAAATTCTGCAACCTTAAAATGTAGATTATAATCCTACCTATTTTATAGGCTTGGACTCAGAATTGAATGAGTTTATATTTATAAAATGATTTTTGTAGTGTATGGCATGTATTACTCTTATATGAATATAGCTTTAAAAATTCATTGTGGAAGCCGGGTCATTGATATCCTCAGTCCAGTTACAGAATGGACATTCTGAATATGGCTTTTATAAGAAACAGGAAAAAATGCTCTTCCTTACTGTGTAATTCATCCTAGTCCCAATCTCTCTAGTCTCTGAAAGAATTCACATTATGTGTTAAGATAGTAATTATTAACTCAGAGACAGCTTTTTCAGGTCCCTTTTCAACTTTCCTTTGAGCTATCACCAGAGTCAGTACTTTGTGACCATTGGCCCCTGAGCATTTAGAATCTGGGCCGTATCAGACATACTGATCTTTGGGTCTCTCCTTCATGTCCATCAGCCTTAAATCGGACAATTACCCATATGCTGACAAACCCACATAACCACTGGAGCAATGCAAAACACTATAAGAAAAAGAGCAAGCAGATAATCGTCAAACAACTAATTTTAAGAGATGAGAAAATCCAGGAAGAGAGTTTTGTAATAGGCCTTAGAGAAGTGTGGCCTGACTTCTCCTTACATTAGGGAGTGGGACACCAGCCCGCATGTTTTCTGCAAGTTCTGGCAGGAGGAGGGCTGGGTAATAAGTCTCATGTGATCAGGGCCATACCTGGGATCCCCATAGACAGCATCTCTGTTACGCTGGAGCCAATGGGCTGTCTTCTGAGACCATTAAAACTTTTTTATCAAACTGTAGATTTTCCACATCCAGATCAATTTGAAATGAATGTTAATTTTCCCTAGATTTTTAATATTTTGAATGTGTAATATGTGAGATAATCTATTCCTTTTAGACTCTAGTAACGATTTAAAATATAGTGAGAAAAATGCATGTCCTTTAATTCAGAAGGTCCAATTCTAGGAAGATATAAAAAGAAATAAATGGATAAGAATAAAGAGAAGTATATATTCACAGAAATGTTTATTGCAGTGCTGCTTATAGTAGCAAAAAGGGGAGGAAAATTAGCCTTCACAATACTTAAAGAGGGAACGTAGATCTGTATCTACTTTGGAAGATCAGGAAGCAAAAGCTAACTTACATTGATTGCATATCCAGTGCCAGATACTATGCTAAGCTGTTTATAGGCCAATGCACTTAATCTCAAAACAGCCCAATGTTAATTACCAAGACAATAAGGAAAATGTCTCCAGGCCATGTCAGAGGTCTTCATGGCAGCCCTTCCCATCACAGGCCCAGAGACCTAGGAGGAAAAAAAAAGTGGTTTTGTGGGCCAGGTCCAGGGTCCCTTTGCTGTGTGCAGCTTAGGGACTTGGTGCCCTGCATCCCAGCTGCTCCAGCCATGACTGAAAGGGGCCAAGGTTTGGTTCAGGGCATGGCTTCAGAGGGTGCAAGCCTCAAGCCTTGGCAGCTTCCATGTGGTGTTGAGCCTGCGGGTGCAGAGAAGTCAAGAATTGAGGTTTGGGAACCTCTGCCTAGATTTCAGAGGATGTATGGAAATACCTGGATGTCCAGGCAGAAGTTTGCTGCAGGTGCAGGACTCTCATGGAGAACCTCTGTTAGGGCAGTGTGGAAGGGAAATATGAGGTCAGAACCCCCATCCAGAGTCCCTACTAGGGCACTTCCTAGTGGAGTTGTGAGAAGAGGGACACCATTCTCCAGATCCCAGAATGGTAGATCCACTGACAGCTTGCACTGTGTGCCTAGAAAAGCCACAGACACTCAATGCCAGCCTGTGAAAGCAGCCAGGAGGGAGGCTGTACCTTGCAAAGCCCACAGGGAAGGAGCTTCCCAAGACCATGGGAACCCACCTCTTGCATCAGTGTGACCTGGATGTGAGGCCTGGAGTCAAAAGAGATCATTTTGGAGCTTTACCACTGGACTGCCTCGCTGGATTTCAAAGTTGCATGGGCCCTGTAACCCCTTTGTTTTGGCCAATTTCTCCCATTTGGAATGGCAGGATATTTACCCAATACCTGTACCCCTATTGTATATAGGAAGTAACTAGCTTGCTTTTGATTTTACAGGATCATAGGTAGAAGGGACTTGCCTTGTCTCAGATGAGACTTTGGACTATGGACTGTAGACTTTTGGGCTAATGCTGAAATAAATTAAGATTTTGGGTGACTGTTGGGAAGGCACTATTGGTTCTAAAATGTTAGGACATGAGATGTGGAGGGGTCACTGTTCGGATAATATAGTTTGGCTGTGGCCCCACCCAAATCTCAACTCGAATTGTATCTCCCAGTATTACCACGTTGTGGGAGGGACTTGGGAGAGGTAACTGAATCACAGCGGCCAGTCTTTCCCATGCTGTTCTCGAGATAGTGAATAAGGCTTACGAGATCTGATGGCTTTAAAAATGGGAGTTTCCTTGTATAAGCTCTCTCTCTTTGCCTGCTGTCATCCGCGTAACACATGACTTTCTCCTTCTTGCCTTCTACCATGATTGTGAGGCCTCCCCAGAAACATGAAACTGTAAGCCCGTTAAACTGCTTTCTTTCGTAAATTGCCCAGTCTTGGGTATGTCTTTATCAACAGCATGAAAACAAACTACTATAAAGGCCCTTTTCAGACCACCCTTTGTCTTTCAATACTTTTCTCCAATACACCCATGGTCCTCTTAATAACTCTTTAAATACAGTGTCCTTATAATTACTATTTCCCATGAAATTTTCAAATGCATGAGATACTGCATTCACCAGTGCATTCCTGGGAGCCCATTCACTGCTGGTACAAGCTTCATAATAGCACTGCACTAGCTTGCCAAAAGCTCTCCATTGCTCCAACCACCACAGTGCCTGGCCCTCATGGCAAACTTGATGCTAGTAATGTAATGCATTTCATTTTACAGTCTGCTCCCTTGGATTACTTCTGGTTCCATTTCTGGTTGTCTAACCCAGATATAGACTTTAAAACTCTCTGATTTTCATGCAATAATATTATTGGAGAATATTTTCAGGAATAACGCCTGGGAAAGGTGAGAAGAGCAAGTTTGGGGTGAAGAAGAAGTTGAACTTCCATACAATTACAGTAGAGTATTTAGCTGATCCTATAAGAATTTCTGATACTGGGATGTTTTTTCATAGTCGTTCCTCTTTGAGGCAAGAAGGCTGGGCTTTTGTACTCTACATTAAGCAGTTGTTGAATGAGGGCTGTTCTTGGGGAGGGTACATAAACTTGGTGAGGCAGCTCACTTTGGCCAAGGTGAATTACTAGAGAGCCGTTGGTCACTGAGACTGCCAGTAACTGGGGGAATAAGTCTCTTCGTCCTGAAGGAGGGGGATCTGGGTGCTGTACCTCGGTATTCACCACAAAATCAAATGAAATAATTCATGTAAAATGCTTAGTGGAGCTTCTGATACTAGTTAATGCTGAAAAGTTTATAAGGACCACCATCCTTTCTCTTGAAAATCCACTCAATTCTGACACATGGAATTGGGTAAGTATGACCTGGGTGGCAAGTATGGTATGGATTTTAGGTCTGGGTAAAGGTTAGAGTACACCGAATTCCTGCGAGAACTGGGCTGAAATAATTGCAACTATGTTTGACCTTTGTTCTTTGCTTTTGCAATTATGGACAAGAATGCCCTGGGAGACCAGACTCTCTCAAACCCTCCTCCACAGCACAGTGTGTCCCTCTCTTCCCTCCAAGACTCAAACTCTATTGAAGCTTGAAATGGCTTTTACCAAACTGCAGGAGAAAGCTGTGCCTTTTTAGTAAAAATTTTTATGAAGTCATGGGAGTGAATTTATTAAACACATTTATTCTTTGGGATTAAATGAACAACCTAGGGTTTTTTATTTTTTTTCACTTGTGTACAGATTGCCGACACGATCTAAGCTAAAGTTACTCATTTGTCTGGTTAATGGTGGTAAGTTGTAGTCTTTGTTATTTTCAGGGAGGAACATCATTTATGGCTCAGATCAGAGCGAATTCAATCACAGGTGCATGGCACCTTTATCTCTCCAAAACCAAAATATTCCCAATGCAGAACCATCAAATACTATTTGAAAACTAGTTAAAGTTATTATCACAGACAGATAGGGCACAAAACATTGTATTCCTAGGCATGCCAGGATAATTCTGTAGTCTCTAAAGGTTCATAACATATAATGACTTCTTTGCAAAGAACTCCTGGAGGAAAGTTCTCAAGATTCAGATATTGGGATTTGTATTTGGTCTTTTCTAAAGGGAGCCCACTGAACTCCTGAATGAATTAGCATAGGCAAACTCCTTTGCTGATTTTCCAATCTCTGCTCTATAAAAGTAAGATTCTGCCATGAATCAATTCCGTGACATTTTTACATGGAGCTTGAAAAATTGGACATTACGTAAGCCAGCTTCCCCAAACCCCATGGGCCTTTCTTTCACTAGGAACAATATTAAAGTGAACAAGAGCATTTGAAATGAAACAGACTGAATGTTTTTTCATGTTAGAAGCGTGGGAAGATTAATAAGTACTTATCTGAGGTTTTTCCTGGACACATTATGATTTAATCTTTTTTATATTTTGCTTTTCCAATAGACTTTTAAAAAATGTTTTATTGGAGTGGGTGAAGATAATACATTTACTGATGAAATTTGAAGGGGATGGAAGTCAATGAGATGTGGCTTTGGAATTGTACAACATTATGCTGATTATTCTTAATATCAGATCTAATATTCTGATGGAGGTTATGATTTGATTAAAAAAGATATGACTGGGCATGGTGGCTCATGCCTATAATCCCAGCACTTTGGGAGGCTGATGCAGGTGGATCACTGAGGTCAGGAGTTTGAGACTAGCCTGGCTAACATGGTGAAACCCAGTCTTTACTAAAAATACAAAAAATAGCTGGGTGTGGTGGCACATGAAGGTAATCCCAGCTACTCAGGGGACTGAGACAGGAGATCCACTTCAATCTGGGAGATGAAGGTTGCAGTGAGCTGAGATCCTGCCACAACACTCCAATCTGGGCAAAAGAGAGAGACTCTGTCTCAGAAAAAGAAAAGAAGATAGGACAAGGACAAATATATGTTCTGATAGAATAAATATGTATGTAAACACATAAGATTATGACAGTAATACAAAGCATTTAAGATGTGTCTGAATAAAGACATTATTTATACTCTAAGAAATAAGATACATGCAATCTCTGTGAGGTGAAGTATCCAGGGGAGTTTATATGGAACAGATTCCCCTTGAAGGACAAGTGGGCTTCCAATTGATAGAGAGGAGACTGCTTGTGTTTGTTGTGAAGCTCTTGGGTATTGCAGCATGATCTGAATTTACAATGCACCTTGTTAACAGTCTCAAAAGGTGTCTTGACTTATTTATATGCAATGGTGGGGTTAGAAATACTTCTAAAAGTACAGAACAAAAACAGGCTTCCTTTCAGAAAATCATAGTTAATTTGTATCGTCAGAGAAGCTGATATGCGGTTGAGACCTTTTGGGTGAGGATGTGGAGATAAAACAGGTGGGGGGCGGTGTTGGGGAAATGGAACCCTGATATGGAACCTGGGCTGCCTGTGCTGGATACTAACCCTTGCACTCCAACTCCAAAGCGTTTTCCTCCCTGCTACACTTTCGCTTAAAGGGAGTTTCTGACTCTTGATTATATTGACTTGACAGGGTGAGGCAATGATTCTTCTCTCCCTGTCTCTCCTGGGAGTGCTTCCACTGGCTCTGAATAGTGATGGATTTGCTGAACAGTTTAGCCAGCTGTTTGCATGCACACAGCAAGCTAAAGCTGCTTTGAGAGTTGTCAGTGTTGGAGTGAGTTTTTCTACCACCAAATATAAAAATAAATTAGAAACGAGGACCAGGTCCCATGATCAGGAACGGAGTGAGATTTTGGTTACGTGGTTTTAATAAAAATGTGAATTTCCTCTTAGTTTCCTTCTGTAGTGACAGACTGATTCACATTAAGATCGGGTCTAAATCCTTCCAGCTCACCATTCTCCAATTGCAGATATGAAGGCGCTCTTCTATTGCAAGTTTATTGACATGGCATTGCAATCCTTCATTTAGAAAACCCCAAATCTGTATAACTAAAAATTTTTCTTCCATACACACTGTTCTTCCCTGGAAAGGCCATAACCTTGGCAGTCACCTGCACAGAGACTCAAATAAATGAATAAACATGAACTTTAGAGAAAAATCAATGTCCTGGAGAAAACCTGTAAACTAAAGCATTACTTGGAAACAGGATAATATACCATAGGTTTCTGTGTTTCTCTTCTTGCCTGAATTCAATAAAATTGGCATAAAGCAAACTTACCAAAAGGCTAAATTCTAATGTCAAAGTATGTGAGTTTCTCAGGGACTGGGAGCCCAGAGTGTGCATAGGTTGTACTTCTGAGAATCTTGGAGTGAGTAGCTGTTCTCTTTGCATATCACTTGACAAAACACAAAAATGTCCTCTGTGCATTACACAGCCAGAGGTGGGGATGTGTGTGACTGACTATCCTGGGTGGCCCTTGTAAGCAAACCAACTCTCCCAGAATTTTGCATCTTTTTCCAGAAAGCCCATACTTATAATCAAATGACATATAGGTTCCCAAGCACCTAACTGAGTTTATGCAAGAAAAGAATGTAAATGAGTGCTAGCAAGAGCCCTTTAACCATTGAAATCTAGGCAGGTAACTCTGAACATGTGTCCTCCCTAGAAAACATATCTAAAATTCCATGGCTTGTGTGAGTCCACATCACTCCTGAGTATCTCTGAGAATACCTAGGGAGCCATCGTTCTTGTGGCCTTCTCCTGCCTCTTGGGCTCCAGATTCCTCATTCAGGGTTCCTCTTTGATATGGTTTAGCTCTGTGTCCTCACCCACATCTCATCTTGAATTGTACTCCCATAATTCCCAAGTGTTGTGGGAGGGACCCGGTGGGAGATAATTTGAATCATGGGGCAGTTTCCCCCAGGCCGTTCTCATGGTAGTGAATAAATCTCACGAGATCTGATGCTTTTACCGGGGGTTTCCGCTTTGACATCTTCCTCATTTTCTCTTGCCGCTGCCATGTAAGAAGTCTCATTTGCCTCCTGCCATGATTCTGAGGCATGATTAAACCTGTTTTTCTTCCCAGTCTTGGGTATGTTTTTATCAGCAGTGTGAAAACAGAGTGAAACACTGACCCAGACTTGAAATCCAGTCCCTTCATTGACTTTTCATCAACCACCACTAGCACTCACAACTCACATGAAATATGTGTAACTTCATAAAGTGGGTGTCACCTCACACCACAGAGCCAACAAAGTGGTCTATTCTTCCGCTCCAGAGAAATTTTTTGCAATGTCATCCAATACTCAGGACTCAGCCCCAAATCCATTCTCCTCTCAAATCATTCCTGCTGTTTCTTCTCTTCATCTTTCTTCCTAGAGCCCCCCCACCCCCCAAAAAAACTTGAGACTTTTCTCCAAAGTCCTTGGTGCCACCTGATTCCTAGGTTTTTGAGTTCCACTGATTGCACCAAACACTTGAATTTCCGCATTATATGTATTTCTCTCCCTCAGGAGAATCCTAGTGCCTGTTGTAAGAATAATAACAAGTTACCATGTATTTATGCCAGAACTGCTGAGAGAGGGTTAAGCACTGCCTCATGACTCCTGTGATAATTCCAAACTGGATTTGTGGATTTGCCACCTCACCTATCCCCTGACTGAAAGAAGGACTCGCCACAGCAGAGGCATAGCCTGGTCAAATAGCAGCAGAGACCTGATTTTAGTCCCAGGTGAATTGCAGCTTTAGAGTCACATAAATCAGTGGCAGCATCAGCCTTCCCTTTAGAGACCCAGCAGCACCATTTACGGTCAATGGCCACACACTGCTACAACTGGTTACTTTTTTTTTTTTCAAACACTGAGACTCAACAGAAACGTGTGCAAACAGGCCATGCACAGAGAAAGTACAAATAGATTTCCTGCAGCAGACACAAATGAGCGCAAAGTCACATTCAACTACTGATATCCAGGGAATTGAGCTCTCAAACATCTTACCAAGGTTTGGCATAAAGTTCTAGTCAGTAACTGTCTTGCCAGGTGGTCTTAGGTGAACAACTGAATGCTCCTGGCTTACTTGCACGATGAGGCCAATGGTACCTGCCCCACTTGCATTGAAAGCACTTACTGCTGTGCTTAGCACATAGAAAATGCTCAGTAAATGGTGGCTTTCACAACAATACAAGTCACACAGAAAAGGAGCCAGTGCAAAGTTGAGCTCCTGATTTTGCTAAAGCATTGTTAGTGGATGTTTCTTTTGTGCAGCCTTGACCTTCACACACAGTGACACATCCTCAAGTTCATTTATAAGTAAAGTAAATTTGAATCCAGTACTCCAAAGCCTATCATTCCATTACACTAAGCTGCTTTCTTGCTTTCCTCTGAAACATATCGAGAGCAGATTAGGATAGGCTCAGATTTCATATTCTTGATTTGATATCTGTGGCCAGTGCCATTTACTTTTCTTTTGCTTATAAACAGCATCCTCTTCTTTCTAACTCTTTACCAGGTGGTCCGTTCAGAGCTTTCAAAGAGGAGAACGTGGCAACTGCAAATCATGATGACCCCAACCCCAAATCCCGGATGTGAAGGTAGTGGTGCAGGAAACCGTCCACCTATAGCAGACTCCTAATTGTCTTCAGAAATCACTGGACAGTTCCAAATTCCAATGGGCTGGTGTCCAAACCCCATCCCTTCGTTTACCTCTTATTTCTGGGAACAACCCCCAAATCCTTTTTCACGCTACAAGTTCTCATGGCTGGTGTACAAAATACTGTCGACAAGTTTACCTATCCCCCAGTCCTATCGACGCCGTCCCATATATGCCTTAGTCCCCATTACAACAGTCACTGACATCTGTGCAGCCCCCTCATCATGCCCTGGAGGAAATGAAGTTGAATTCATGCCTCACTGGAGAAATGTGCATGGCGGATATGTTGGTTCTTTCCTCACACACAAATCCTGGGTGCAAACGGCCTGCTCTAAGGAAATCATCTGCCCTGAACTACCAAACCTGAGAAAATCGTTTACTTAGGTGACACAAAAGTCTTTTTTCTGCAAAATAATTTGCTTCTTATTCCTCAAAATAAAGTTTTTGTGTTTAATAAAGATCATGACAGTATATAACTGTATTATTATATTGCCATATAACATTAATGTAATATGAGTATTATATTTAGTACGTATCATGCCAGTCTCCTTGGTAAGTGCTTTGTAAGAAGTGTTGAGTTTACTGTCACAATACTATGAGATGGAGACTCTTATCAGCCCCATGTTTCAGATATAGTAGTTGATTCCTGGATAGTTGAGATAAATTGTCCGAGGCTGGGAAGCTAACAACCTGAGATTAGAGCTTAGATCTGTCTCGGGCCAGAATCCAAATACTTATCAATGCATATAATTCAGTTTACTCTGAATTTTTCAAGGACAGAGCTTTTAAATATAGGACCCATTGGGCAGAGAGTGAAGGATACAATTGCCAAGAGAAGTATGGAGTGGTAGAGCAGACATATGGGATATAGAGATGTTATTTAGAAAGTAAGTAGCACAGCCCTCTCTGTAAAGCCTTGTCAGCATAGGGTACTTGCAGACAGAATAAATTCCTAAGACTTAGCTGAGAAAATAGCTGGCAGCCAATACACATATGCTATTTGACGAATTGACTCAATCTATCCTCCACTGCCCCACCCCATCCAACTCTAACAGGGGAACTTATGAGAGTATATAATAGTTCAGCTATTTACTTGATCATAAAGATCATTCTTATGATCCAGTGAATAAAGTTTTTAAAAGTTTAAACCCACACAGATACATACGCATACAAGTAAAACTGAAGAAATCTGAAAAAAATCAGTTAGTAAATAATTGAATAAAATTGATGTCAATATCCTGGTTGTGACAGTATACTACAGTTTTGCACGAGTCACCAATGATGAAAACTAGGCAAAGTACACAAGGATATCTCTGTATTATTTCTTAAAACTGCATACGAGTCTAAGATTATTTCAAATAAAAATTTTGATTAAAAACCTTTAATTATAGCACTGGAAGTTGGCTCAGATCTGTCTCATTCAACTCTGGCCCTATGAGTTGAGTGAGGGCATAATAAATTATATATTTGGGGCATAATAAATTATATATCTGCAACCTAGATGGTAGTTTGCCATACACATTTGTTTCTGGGAAACACACACATTGCTAAGTGTATCTTCATCTATCTGAAAAAGAAAACTTCCCAACCTTTAATAGCCCCTATCTAAATGCCTTACTGTGGCCATCTCCCGGTGACTATCTGCTCCACCCATACAAGCACGCCCCTTAGCTACCTTTGATTGGGTTAAATTCTTCCCTCCTGGGGTCCCATTTGGGGATGTTGTGTATAGGTATGTTTACATATTCTTTTGGTTTTTATAAAAATGCTGCCCTAATGAACTAATATATTTATTATAAGAAACAGCCGTAAAATGGATGGATAGATGACTTGCAGATTTTTGTACCCAATGTGTCACCTGTAATTAAAAAATAATTAGATGCGCCATCTGCTTCCTGTCATGTACCCCTCTATTTTTTTCACTATCCATGGTTCTTAAGAATAGTTGGCATTTTAAATACTAATTATTCACTAGCAAAAACTTTGTAGAGCAATTCATTGGCGTTGCAATATAATTTTATTAACACTTAACATACTGTTGGTTTTAAAAATATATTTAAGGCTATGATGAACTCTCTTATTAATAGTTTCTGTTTTATGCCAATATTATTGAGATTTCATTTGTGTTTTATAGGTACTACTAAAATAATACATAATAGGAGAAACAATAATCTATTTTATACCTGTGGTAATTCCTGACAAGACAAAAAAAGTTCACACACAGGTTGCATCTCTTTGCTGGTGTTATTCAGAGGCAAAGGTTGAAAGAGACAATAACCTTTGGAACCAATTAAATATGATTGTACCAGTTTCCCCCTACAACTTGTAATTATCTCAACATGAGATAGCGTGTCACTGCAGAGAAAAGCTGAATTGTTTTCATTTTCAAGAATTTTTATTTTAACTCTTTCCTGCTCAGGAATATTTAGTTTTTTTAAATTTCCTTCGTCCAGAACAATATTTGTAGCACTTTGAGAGGAGAAATGACATCTTTAAAAAATGTCTTTATTGACCATGCTTTATTTGAAAAATTATACAATAAATCTACTTTTACTGTTAAAATGTCAGATTTTAAAAAATCGCTACATGCATCACATGGAGATAAACCTCACTGACACTGTTGTTTTTCCTTCCAGAATTTTGAAATATGCATTGCACATTTTAAACTAATGCAGTGCCATAATACTGTTTATTTAATTTTTAAAATAGATTATTTTCTCAATTAACAATACATGGAATGAACATCTCTCCATGCCAATAGACATAGATCATCCTTGTTCTAATGGCAGCATATCCATTTGTTATAATTTGTTACAGTCAATATTGTTGACATCTAACCTATCGTTATTGCCAGCACTTTGATTCATGCTTAGGTTACTTCTGATAGCTTCCCTAAAGCCTAGAGGGCATATATATATATGATCAGGTTATTCTTAAGTGTAATGGGCCTCTGTGGCAGAATTATTATCACCATTTTTTAGAAATAGCTTTATTTTATACAGAAAAAAAAGCTGAGATTTAGCTGAGGATTATGATTTTCTAAGCTGAGCTTGCCCTCTTCTTCTCCACTCTACGTTTGTCACTATTGCACAAGCAGACCTTGGTGCTAAGACTGACCCTGTGCTTTCTGTCTCATAGTGGTTTTGTGACAGTGGCAACCCGTTCAGGAATTAATGCAGTTCACCTACTTTCGCTGTACATCTTCTGTTATTCCTGGGATTACCTCCCAAATGAACTCTTTGGATTCAAATCCTCCTCTCATACTTCTAGGAAAAATCGACCAAGACAACTCTCTGGCCCAAGTGTATTTCCTGGGTCTCCATTTTCTGCAAGTAAAGCCCAAATGTCTATTTCCTGCAGCCCATTATGAACAGCCCTAGCAGTCTTTTCTAATGACTCCTCTCATTACACCCCTCAGGTAGCTCCTGGCTACAGCCAGATTGAGTCCCTGCTGTTCTCCACCCGTGCCCTCTAAGGCCCCAGCTTTAGCTTTTCTGCTTTTACCCTGGCCTGAAATACCCTAGAGCAGGGAATTAGGAGCACAGGATCTAGAGGCAGAGAAGAGCAAGAGCTCTAAACCCAATTTAGAGCTACATTTTACTTACACAAATACAACCCAAGTTAATACTGCAGAAGTTAAATAATAGTTCAGTTCCATCTGGCCATCTCCATTAGAGGTCAGGATAGATTCCATCGTGGAGCTTCCTACATAACAGAAGAAAAATAAGATAAATGTGTAGATAAGGCCCCATTTTGTACTTTAAAAAGTGGTTCCACAACACCCTAAGCCAGAGTGTCTTTGCCAGTTCTCTGAGATGTGTATGAAATACACAGCAGCTCAAAGGAGTTCAAACTCTCTTAAAGAAGCATTTTTGTCATGCACACACATCTCTCCCAAGATCTTTCTCTGCTTCTATATTTAAAAATCTGTTCAGAGCATGCATATAAAAAATAATCATCACGTTAAGATGGTAATTTGGAAGGAGTTGCACAGAATAGCTTCTGGTGTATAATTGAAGAGGTGCTTCTCATACATTTCCATGGGGCCTCTAGTCTCTGAAGTGCAAATCACTGCCTGTTTCTGAGATGAGGCCAGTGATACTTCAAAGCAAAAACTAGGATACATTTTTCACCACATAAATGAAGTTGAGGGGCTGTTTCCTCTCCCTTCTGTGTCTTCCTTCCTCTCCTCTGTTTCTGTGGTTACATCTCCTAGGAGCACTTTGCTGAGTCACTTGATCAGTCAGTCCATTGTCTATGTCATGTAGGGACCGACTGTGCACTGAGAATTGCTGAGTTGAGAAACACAATGGCCTGCTGTGTTGTATATCATTAGGAAGCAGGTCATTTCTCAGTCTTATGGGGAGACTTAAATTTCCTTAAGGGCATGAATGATGTTCTGAATCTCCCTCTATTGTTGCAAAGGCAACGTAAGAGAACAGAGTGGCCTGTGCATGCTTTAAGTCAAGACACTCACCAAGTGACTGATGTTCTGTCCCTTTAGCGTAGGCCAGACCAAAAACCTGTACTGCTGCTTGTTCCAGACCTAGATGTTCTTCTCTAAGTGCCTGGGGTCTCTCGGAAGGGTTTAGAGTTAGGGCTGTTTTGAGCCACAAATAATCAACTGGCTTTAACAATGAACACATTTGATATCTTACATATTAAGAGGTGTGGAGGTTGTTGGATCCAGTATTGTGAATCCACGGCCATCCTCCATCTTCTTGGACCAGGTCTACCCTGATTCCTCCTCCTCAGTGAGTTGGAATTATCTGTCAGGCTGGTTCCCCTCGTGGTCATGTATCTTTCCAAAGAACTAAGATTCTTCCTTCTCATGTGTTTCTTTTTAAGGGCACACACTTTTCTCATAAGACAAAGCTTTTCTCATGCCTATTTGGTCTAGGCTTAAAAGCAATCTCTGGAAAAAAGAATTATAGTGACATCATTTGGCGGAAACTAAAAAGTATGTGCTCCTCGTATGACCTATAAGATGGGCACTCAGGACTGATTCTTGGGCAAGCATACAACTGTTTGTTTATGATTCTTTGGGGTTTCACTTTTATCATTTTGCCACTTGAGGCATAATATACCTTTCCTCTAAACACAGCATGGTTGGGAAATTTAATTCAACAAGCATTTACACTCATCTGCTATTGAGTGCTGTGCTAGATGCTATAAGGTGCTGAGATGACTAAGACACTCTTTTGGCTCTTAGATTACTTGTGATAATCTTGAAGGAGGCTAAGATAAGTTCATATTATACAAGACAAGGCACAGTGTAATAAAAGCCATGTGACATTTTAACCCACTATGGGAACTGGACTGAACCAGGATGAGTAACTGGAATGGTCCTTTAAGTGGATCCATGCTTATCAAAGAAAGTTTAAATCTGGGTCTGGAGAGTAAGCTAGGATAAAGGGCTTGGCCAACCACTGCTCTGGCCACCAGCTGTTCTCTATGAATTATCCAGAGCATATTCAGAGTTTTTTGCCACCTCTCAAAAACTTAATGACAATGAGTCTTTTTTCAAAACAATACATTTCTCTTTCTAACACAATGTGTTCCTCTTTCTAACAGAATCTTCAGCCTTCCTTTTGTTCTTCAGACATAATAAAGACCACTCCTGTCTGTGTGTAGGCCCCGAACTGCAATTGTTTTCCTAAATAAAACATTTTGTTGAGAGGGTTGTCTCTATGTTTTCATTTGCCTTTGGCAAGGGAAGGTATAGAATATGTTCCCCTTCTGGTCTTCTAGTAAGTCTTCTTTGACTACCCCAGGTGTGATAATTTAATGAGAACCAAGTACAGGCCAGACATTTTCATTTGCTTTTCCTTACTTGCTCAAAGTGGAGAGCATCCCACAAGCTTTGAGGTGGTTACTATTATTCCCATTGTAGCAAATAAGACAATTGACATTCAGAAAAGTTAAGTAGCTTCCATGAGACCATCTCAGACTATCTGGAGCCAACATCAGAATCTCTCATTTGGAGGCCTTAAATTTTCTAGCTCTTAGAGGGTAATCTAGGTCCCTACCAGGGTTAGAGAAGTCTTTAGGCAAGAAGCATATTGGTAAGTCATAGGAATCTCCTAAAACAATCAGCCAGAGTGCTGGAAAGAGCAAACATGGTATACATGCTGTTGTCTGTGGATTTGAATCATTCTGCCTTAAGATAACTGTTGGACCCAGAAGTGAATGTGGGAATGGGAAAGGAGATCTAATGCATTCCCATTTTTCTGAAAATCTTACTTGCCACTACAATCTTTATCCATTTTAACAGTCCCTACCCTCAAAAAGTTTATATTCTAGCTGTGAAATTAGACAAAATAAAAAACTGAAAATGTTGAGGCAAGTACATATCCTGGAGCACATACCTGGGGTGGTCAAAGAAGACTTCTTAGTAGAAGAGAATGAGTCGGGCAGCCGATCAGCTCAGTTGGTGAGCTAACCCACCACCCAACAATAAAAAAAAAAAAAAAGAGAGAATGAACATATTCTATATCTTCCGTTGTCAAAGTCAAATAAAAACATAGAGACAAATCTCTAAACAAAATGTTTTATTTGGGAAAACAGAATTTCAATTCAGTGCCTACACATAGATGGGAGTGGTCGTTGTTATGTCTGAAGAACAAAAAGAAAGGTGAAGTTTTGTTAGAAGGAGACAAAATTGTATTACAGAAATGTATTGTTTTGAAACAAGACTCATTGTCATCTGCTAAGTTTTTGGGAGGCGGCAAGCTCTGATTGGTAATGTCAGTAGGTAAAACTAGTCGTAGAGTCACAGCAGGTCGTTTCAGCAGCTCTAAGTACAATTGCTCTTAAGCTTATAGTATTATAGATCCTTTTGGCAGCTGACTTGTGATGTAATCCTGGGCAGTTGCCTATATCCCAAGTGCTTTTCTTTTCCTCTGGTCTCTGGACTCTAATTTAGTTGGGTATGATAAGAAAACTTCAATTCACAGAATCAGTTTTTACACCACTTTGGAGAGATAGGGGAAAAGAAATCCAAGGAAAAGAAAAGGAAAAGGAAGCCTAGTAGAAATGTCCTCTGATCTAAAGACTTTTCTTCTTTACCTGTCTTCTTTCTCTACCTATGAAGGTTGATTACCAAAACTGAAGTTTTGAAAGTTTATATTATTCAAAACAGAGCCAGTCCTACTCAAGAGAAGGGATACATTGCAGGCACAAAAAGACATGTCTGGTTAGCCTTTGGAAAACCAGCACCTGAATCAAGTACTTCCTTCTTCTACTTATCTGTCTATTCCAGATAATTTATTTTTTGTTGTTGTCTATAAATTGTTCTTTTCATGTTAATATAGAGTTGTCATTGAAAATATGAGAACCATGAAAACATAGAGAAAAAGCAAAATTAAAAGAAAACAGAGTAATACCTAAGTTAGAAATAATGGGAAAAAACTACAAAGGATTTACTTTGTAAAATTTAAAATCTTATTTCATCAAATTACAAGGCAGACTGGGAAGACTGTTTCTAGGAGGTATGTCAAAAGGTTATTAAACTTTTCTTACAAGACTTTGTACAAATGGATAAACAACTAAGACCTTGATAAATAAAAGGACATAAAATATGATTTAAAAAATTTAAAAAGAACATAAAATTATAAAATAAATATATAGAAGAATGTTCTAAGTTTTAGAAATGTTAATGAAAGCAACCAGGCGATATTATACTCATCAATCAAAATGGCTAAGACTTTTTTAAAGATGAAAATGACCAGCGTTTGTATGCAGTTGGTGCTCAAACAATGCTGATGAGAGTGTGCCCTCTTCAGGGAAGCTCTCCAACAGTTTGGATCCAGTTGTCCAGTTGTCAAAACGTTCAAAGACTTTGACTTGATAGCATGCTAATTAAGGAGTCTGTACTGAAAAATAGTCCTACATATAGGAGAGTCTTTAAGCACAAAGATATATTCAACACACACTTTCAGTACAGGTACTAAACACGAGAAGATACGAAGATAGACACTGTCATACCAAGACTCTGTTCTTTAAGGAGCTTGCCAACTAACTGAATGGGGCAGAACACACATGCGGATAAAACTGAGAATAACAGAAAAGCAAAGGATCGATAAGACATGTGTAAGAGACTGAACATGTACCAGCTGTGGGGACAGAGCAGGAAGGCACGTTAGAGTAACTGGGATGAATCAGTGAATCTTTCTGTTTTCATTTACTTACTTTTAAAGTAGAAAACTAATGCAAGTTTGTTGTAGAAAAACTGACAAATACAGAAAAAATAAAAATTACCTGTAACCCTTTAGACCACACAATTAAGGTCCTGGCTATGTTCCTTCTTTTTTCCTTCCTCAAAGAGATCTTGGAATAACAAGAATGAGAACTGAGAATGATCTGTAGGGTGTTTATGGGAGCAAAAGCAAATAGATTTATTTTTTTTTGAGACAGAGTCTTGCTCTGTGGCCAAGGCTCACTGCAACCTCTGCCACCTTGGTTCAAGCAGTTCTCTTGCCTCAGCCTCTCGAGTAGCTGGGACTACAGGCACATGCCACCAAGCCCAGCTAATTTTTTTTTTTTTTAAGTAGAGATGGGGTTTCACCGTGTTGCCCAGGCTGGTCACCAACTACTGAGCTCAGGCAATCTGTCCACCTCGGCCTCCCAAAGTGCTGGTATTACAGGCGTGAGCCACCGTGCCTGGCCACAAATAGCTCTTTTAAAAGTAAAAATGTCATTTGGACATTGTACAAGGCCCTATCTGGTGCCTGCAGGAAAAACAAGGTAAATGTTATTCGTAGAGACTTACTCGTCTGATTTGGAAAGAATCTTATTCTGCTCTTTCTACCCACAAATGGGAAAACAAAGGTGAATGAAGCTCAGGATTTGCCCAAGTCCCCAAACCTGAGTCAGAACCTCTGAGTTCCAATAGCAGCATGGGGAGGGGTTCAGTTCAGTATGTGCATCTTGGGTCAGGCTCTCGGGTTCAAAACTCAAGCTGTTTGAGCTCAGACATATTATTTAACCTCTATGAATCCAGTTTCCTCATCTGTGAAAGGTGAATAACAACAATAATGCTGTCTTGCTCATGGGCTCATCGTAGGAATTAAATGACATCATTACTTGTATATGTACTTAGCCCACTGCCTGTCTATCTCTAAGTACTTTTTAATGTGCTATTACTTTTATAGATGGAACCATGCTTTTCTACCATGTGACATTATATAGCACTTGAGGAGGTTCATTTTCATCTTTATAAGCAGCAAAATTTTTTCTCTATGGCACATCCTTTTACCTTTGGGAGGCCCTGAGTTAAATAAACTTGTTTAATGCTAGAAACCACTTTTCAATTAACGTGTTAATTCCTAAAGACTGTATATGGCAGAAAAGTTTTAGGAAGTGCTGATCTATGCTAATTAATAAGTACTAAAAGCTTTTAGCCTGTATTTATTTTCCTGACTAAACTAGGAATAATTTATTTATTAATTTTTGTGGGTACAAAGTAGGTGAATATATATTTATGGGGTACATGAGATGTTTTGATACAGGCATGCAATGTAAAATAAGCACATCGTGGAGAATGGAATATCCAGCCCCTAAAGCATTTATCCTTTGAGTTACAAACAATCCAATTACATTCATTATTTAAAAATATTCCATTAAGTTATCATTGACTGTAGTTAATCTGCTATGCTACCAAAGAGTGAGTCTTATTGATTCTTTCTATTCTTTGGACCCATTGTACTTGGTGATATTAAATATTTTAATCTCAACTTAGTTGTCACCAGAGAAACGTTGGATGAGAAAATATATTTGCCTTTCCTATTTGGTGTCACTCTCTTGGCTCACCTACTGCCCCCTTCCCTCTCCATCGTGTAGGAGATGATCATCTATAAAATGGATGTTAAATGGACTCCCTGATGAAGAGTTGGTTTTTCTCTCTAAATCTATTTATATGTGCCTTTCTTGGAGTAGCGAAGTATATATTTTCATTTTAAGATCCTTCCTCTCCAGTCCCTGCTGATCTATGAGGCTCTTTCACAAAGGCAGGGTGGAGGATTACTAATCAAATTATTTTCAAATTTCAATATTTAAAAATCCAAGTCATCTCATAGACAACAAAAGTTACCAAATCTTCAACTAATATCCTCGGTGTCAGTTTATCAGATAAATAAAGTAGAAACCCACTATTCCTTCTCTTTAAATATGCAAGGAATCATGAGACTATAAGTGAATTCACTCTGGACTGTGTTTAATAATGATTGATTGTTAAAATTTCTCTATTTTGTTGGTTTTAGGCTAAGGTCTAGTTTTTTTGTCTTTGTTTTTTTCTGATATCTTGGGCTGTGTTTTAGCTATCTGAAAATCAATTCAAATCAAATGGTAATGTGATAGGCATCAACTCTGTGACTTAGAAGGATACTTTGATGCTGGTGGGGAGTTTGTGTCTGCTTACGTTAGATAGTCTCTAATTTGATGACACCTGGTCAGTATTCAGAGTAATTTGTGTTTATAGTATTTGAATGGTGGCCTTCAGTGTTGCCTTAATGACCTTGACATTTGTTCACTTTCTGTACTGTGTGACAAAAGAAAAGCCTTGCTTTCACCCCCAGGACACTCCCATTAAAGTGCAGTTCAGTTCTTAAAGTAGGCATGGCCTTATTATTGTTTATTAAAATCACAGTACTTTAAAATCACAACTGATAGCCTTGTCTCTCATATCACCATTATACTTCCTCCTAGGTAAAGCCTTTCTCTCCCCTTAAATAAAGAAAAAACTTTTTAATCTTACAGTTGGCAGCATCAACCCGACACCAAAAACCAACTGTAATCAGGTTCCTGGGCCTGATAAACTAGTGATGTATGTGATCTTAGATGCTGAAATTCTACATTACAATTTATTAAAAAATTATAAAACACAGAAAATTTATTCAATAAATTTTTATGTAAAATTTATTGAAAATTTTATTAAAATGGAAATAGAGATAAAAGTTATGGGGTGAGAGAGAGCAAGTGACTGCCTGATACCATTTGTGTCCTGTATTGTGGCACATACTAGGAGAAGATTCAAGCTGCCCCCAGCAGTGGCAGCTCCTGGACTGATTTGCTCAAAGGCTGTGCCCTGGCTGGTGGAATGCTACTAGCCAAGGGAGGCCAAGTTAGGGCAGAGTGCTTGCAGCATTATACATTTATGCTTAGTGTTCCATTATTGGAACATTAAGCATGTGGGAGTTATTTACATCCTACTGCTCAATGTCATCACCAAGGTCTGATTACAAAAATTCAAAAAATTGCAACCTTAGGCATAAATGGGTTAAGACAATGCCCAAGGTGTTTGGCTTTAATGGATTTATTGAACCTTATTTTATTTATTCAGTGAATATAATTGAGTGTCTTCACTATGGCAGTATTAGAACAGGGAGCAAGCTAGACAAGGTTTCTGCTGCAATAAAACTGATTTTCTAGAAAGAGAGAGACAGAAAACAGGCACAAGGTAAACTAAACCTGATAGACCTCAAATAATAGGAGGCTGAATGCAATGGAAATGATCAGATCTCTCTCTCCCATTCCTCTAGAGAAAGAAGGTGTTTTTCAAGAAAGAGCGAATCGAATCATTTTCTTTTCGTTTTTCTGCTCCTGGGTGTGTGCACACACACTCTGTCCTTTCTCTCTCACTCTCCTTTCTCTTACATGCCAGAAAAATAATTTATAGACATGCAAATTGCACTACAGTAAAATAAAAAGCAATAGTTTAAGGAGTTTATGTAGAATTGTCAACTTTTTTGCCACTTTTTAATGTGTATGTGTGTATACATACATATTACCAGATATTATTGTTAGTAATATATTATACCATCTACTTTAAATATTAGCTAAGATTTGAGAGTTTAATGTGTAAATGACTCTTCTTTTTTTACTTTTTTTTCTTCAACATTTTTTAAGTTCTGGGGTACATGTGCAGGAAGTGCAGGTTTGTTACATATGTAAACATGTGCCATGATGGTTGCTGCACAGATCATCCCATAACCTAGGTGTTAAGCCCAGCATCCATTAGCTATTCTTCTTGATGCTCTCTCTTCCCCTTGCCCCGCTCCAATAGGCCCCCAGTGTTTGTTGTTCCTCAGCATATGTCCATATGTCATCATTCAGCTCCCACTTATAAATGAGAACATGCAGTGTTTGGTTTTCTGTTCCTGCATTAGTTTGCTGAAGACAATGGCTTCCAACTCCATCCATGTCCTGCAAAGGACATGATCTTGTTCCTTTTTATGACTGCATTGTATTCCATGGTGTATATATACCACATTTTCTTTAACTAGTCTACCATTGATGGGAATTTAGGTTGATTCCATGTCTTTGCTATTGTGAATAGTGCTGCAATGAACATGCATGTGCATGTATCTTTATAATAGAATGATTTATATTCCTTTGGGCATATACCCAGTGGAATTGCTAGGCCAAATGGTATTTCTGCCTCTATGTCTTTGACTAGTCACCACACTGTCTTCTACAATGGCTTAACCAATATACACTCCCATCAACAGTGTAAAAGCATTCCGTTTTCTCTGCAACCTCACCAGCATCTGTTGTTTCTTTCTTGCCTTTTTAATAATGGCCATTCTGACTACCATGAGATGGTAGCTCATTGTGGTTTTGATTTGCATTTCTTTAATGATCCATGATGTTGAATTTTTTTTCATGTTTGTTGGTTGCATAAATGTCTTCTTTTGAAAAGTGTCTGTTCATGTTTGTTGCTCACTTTTTAGTGGGGTTGTTTTTTTTCCTTGTAAATTTGTTAAGTTCCTTGTAGATTCTGGATATTAGACCTTTGTCAGATGGAGAGATTGCAAAAATTTTCTCCATTCTGTATGTTGTCTGTTCACTCTTATGCTAGTTTCTTTTGCTGTGCAGAAGCGCTTTATTTTAGTTAGATCCCATTTGTCAATTTTTGCTTTTGTTACTATTGCTTTAGGTGATTTCATCATGAAATCTTTGCCCTTGCCTGTTTCCTGAATGTATTGTCTAGGTTTTGTTCTAGGGTTTTTTATTTTTTTATGGTTTTACGTCTTACGTTTAAATCTTTAATCCATCTTGAGTCAATTTTTGTATAAGGTGAAAGGAA
>CAUYLG010057345.1:0-12008 GCA_963573385.1 Cacajao melanocephalus
AGCTTTTTTTTTTTTTTTTTTTTTTTTAGAAAAGAGTAGAGCGATTTAGCCAAGTGCCAGGAGTGCCGGTGCACGATAACGGCTAACGGCAACCACGGCCACCGGGGTTCAAGCAATTCTCCTGCCACAGCCTCCCGAGGAGCGGGCATCATAAGCACATGCCACCACACCTAATTTTTGTATCTTTAGTAGAAACAGGGTTTCACCATGTTGGGAGTTTCACTCAGGAGGCTGAGGCAGGAGAATCGCTTGAACCTGGGAGGCAGAGGTTGCAGCGAGCCGAGATAGCGCCACTGCACTGCAGCCTGGACAACAGAATGAGACTCCGTCTCAAAAAAGAAGGGGTGAGGGGACACATCAGGACAAGAGACATAAGACGGGTAGAGGTTGGGGCTGCCCCCGGCCAGGTTCAGGGCCAAGGGCCTGCCATTTCCAGGCTGGAATTGGGGACAGGGCATAGCGGGGAGAGGGCAATGACCCTGTGCCTTTCCCCAGGCCACCCGGGACCTTGCCCAGTATGACGCAGCCCATCATGAAGAGTTCAAGCGCTACGAGATGCTTAAGGAACACGAGAGACGGCGTTATCTGGAGTCACTGGGAGAGGAGCAGAGAAAGGAGGCAGAGAGGAAGCTGGAAGAGCAACAGCGCCGACACCGCGAGCACCCCAAAGTCAACGTGCCTGTGAGGACCCCCACTTGTGCCCACTCTACCATATCCAGCTCAAACCCAAGACAAGAAAGCAGTTGAAGAACTACAACTCCCAGGAGCCATAGAGGCAAAAACTCCCTGTTATGGTACCCTGCTGTCCCAGGGGCTGCTGGGAGTTGTAGTTTTCTTAGTTTTCTTGCTTGAGGGAGGTGCTTGGTTTGCTGGATGGGGGTAAGGGGATATTTGGTTTTATCCCATGGCATCCAGACTTCTTGCTCATGAGCTCCTGGCTCTCCCCTCCACAGGGCAGCCAAGCCCAGTTGAAGGAGGTGTGGGAGGAGCTGGATGGACTGGACCCCAACAGGTTTAACCCCAAGACCTTCTTCATTCTGCATGGTAAGGTGGGGAGGGAGTTCTAGAGCCAGGATGAACCCTGAGACTCTGACCCTTCTGGGACCTGAATGCTAAGAGGGGTGTGTCTGTCCCAGGAGGGCTCAGTCAGGCTGAGAGAGCTGAGCCACTGCCTCTCCCTGCTGTAAGGCTACAATCTGCACAGAAGGGTTGGGCCGCTTTTCTTGCAAACGCCAGACCTCAGGGTTCTAAGGACCAGCTGGTGTCCACTGTCTGAGCAAACCAGGCTTCGCTAGGCCTGAGTTCCCTCCCACAGCAGCCCACAAAAAGCCCTGGTCCGCTCTGGGAGCCCTGTTGCTAGGAGTGGGCTGTTCCCTAAGAATTAGGCCTCCAGAGGCCTGGGAAGCCCTTTCTCTTTCTCTTTTTCTTTTTTGTTGAGACAGAGTTTTGCTCTGTCACCCAGGCTGGAGTGCAGTGGCGCAATCTTGGCTAACTACAACCTACGCCTCTCAGTTCAGGCAGTTCTCCTACCTCAGCCTCCTGAGTGGCTGGGACTATAGGCACGCACTACCACGCCCAGCTAATTTTTTTTGTATTTTTAGTAGAGACAGGGTTTCACCATGTTGCCCAGGCTGGTCTTGATATCTTGCCCTGAAATGATCCGCCTGCCTCAGCCTCCCAAAGTGCTGGGATTACAGGCGTGAGCCACTGCACCCAGCCTTCTTTTATTTTTTGACAGTCTTGCTCTGTCGCCCAGGCTGGAGTGTAGTGGTGTGATCTTGGCTCACTGCAACCCCCACCGTCCACCTCCCTGGATCAAGTCATTCTCTTGCCTCAGCCTCCCGAGTAACTGGGATTACAGGCATGCACCACCATGCCTGGCTAATTTTTGTATTTTTAGTAGAGGTGGGGTTTCACCATGTTGGCCAGGCTGGTCTCGAACTCCCAACCTCATGTGATCTGCCCAACTTGCCCTCCCAAAGTGCTGGGATTACAGGCATGAGCCACCATGCCCAGCGGAAAGCCCTTTCTTTATGGTGGATCAAAGGCACACTCCCCTCAGTCTGTCTCTTCTTGTCTGGAAACGTGGCCTGGGGTTGCCAAGACCCCTCAGATATGCCCAGCACCCTGTCCCAGAATCTGCAGGCTGCCAGAAAAGCTTAGCAAGGCCTGACTCATTCATTCAGCAAACCTTCACTAAGCTCTCTCTAAGGACCAAGCTTTCTCAAGACCTTGTGGATACAACCGTAAACAAAAGAAAGTACCTCCCCTCTGGGCAAGTGATCAGGCACACAGATCATACCATACTGTAGTAACTCCAAGAGATCATAGAGTATGAGAGGTGCTAGCATTTTACGTAAGCTGCCAATTAAACTAATGTACCATTGAAAATAAGATGCATCCCAGGCTGGGTGGTGTGACTCATACCTGTCATCCGAGCACTTTGGGAGGCCAAAGTGGAACATGGCTTGAGCCCAGGAGTTCAAGACCAGCCTGGACAACAAAGTGAAACCCTGTCTCTATTAAAAAAAAAAAGAGAGAGAGAGAGAGAGAGAGAGAGGCCGGGTGCGATGGCTCACACCTGGAATCCCAGCACTTTGGAAGGCTGAGGCGGGTGGATCACCTGAGGTCAGGAGTTCAAGACCAGCCTGGCCAACATGGTGCAGCCCCGTCTCTACTAAAAATAGAAAAATTAGCCGAGTGTGGTAGCAGTCGCCTGTAATCCCAGCTACTTGGGAAGCTGAGGCAGGAGAATCGCTTGAACCCGGGAGGCGGAGGTTGCAGTCAGCCGAGATCGCGCCATTGTACTCCAGCCTGGGCAACAAGAGTGAAACTCCGTCTCAAAAAGTAAATAAATAAAAATAAAGATGCATCCCTATTTCAGGGGTAATAAAATAGAAGAACAAAAAAGTACATCTTAGAATCAGTGAAGGTTCTAAACCGGATGCAGTGGCTCACGCCTATAATCTCAGCACTTCGGGAGGTCGAGGTGGGTGGGTCACCTGAGGCCAGGGATTAGAGACCAGCCTGGCCAACATGGTGAAACCCCATCTCTACTAAAAATACTAAATAAAGTAAAAATACAAAAATTAGCCAGGTGTGGTGGCACCCACCTATAGACCCAGCTACTTGGGAGGCTGAGGCAGGAGAATCGGTTGAACCCAGGAGGTGGAGGTTGCAGTGAGCCAGGATCGCACTCTGCACTCCAGCCTGGGCAACAGAGCAAGACTCCGTCTCAAAAAACAATAAAAGATAAAAAAGAATCAATGAAGGTTCTATAATGGGGTCTCAGGTAGTGATGTGTACTACCTCGAAGCCTCCACCACCCAGGTTCAAATGATCCTCCCACCTCAGCCTCCCAAGTAGGTGGGACCACTATGCCTGGCTAATTTTTTTAATTTTTAGTAAAGGCAAGATTTTGCCATGTTGCCCAGGCTGGTCTCAAACTCCTGGGCTCAATTGATCCACCCACCTTGGCCTCCCAAAGTGCTGGGGTTACAAGCATTAGCCCTCCCCCCCGGCACCACCCCCTGCTTTTTTTTTTTTTTTTTTTTTTTTTTGAGAGGGGGTCTTGCTATGTTGCCCAGGCTGGACTCAATCCTGGCCTCAAACAGTCCTCCTGGCTCAGTTGCCTGAGCCGCTGAGACTACAGCTGTGTGCCACTGCACCCAGCTTTAAACATTTTTAATTGTACAGTTCAGTAGTATTTTTTTTTTTTTTTGGAGTTGGAGTTTCACTCTTGTCCCCCAGGAGTACAATGGTGCAATCTTTGCCCAATGCAACCTCCACCTCCCGGGTTCAAGCAATTCTCCTGCCTCAGCCTCTCAAGTAGCTGGGATTACAGGCACTTGCCACCATGCCCAGCTAATTTTGTATTTTTAGTTGGGATGGGGTTTCTCCATATTGGTCAGGCTGGTCTTGAACTCCCAACCTCAGGCGATCCATCTGGCTCAGCCTCCCAAAGTGATGGGATTATAGGCATGAGCCACCGCATTAGGCCATTTTTCTTTGTTCTTAATTTGAATGTAAACAGTCTATGTGGCTAGTGGCTACCGTATTGGACAGCGCAGATCCAGAGTTTAGACAGAGAACAGTTCCCCAGGCCTGAGCCCTGCACCGCGCTAACATGTCGAGGTCAGGAAGAGGATGGAGCCAGACAAGGAGACAAAGGGGCAGCCAGAGAGGACAGAATCATGTTCTGTAAGCCAAGGGCAGAAAGTCAAATCAGGTGTAGGTGGAAAATTATCCACTGGATTTGCGAGATCAGGGTTCCCAGCCTCCTCCACAGGAGCAGGTTGTGTTCATCTGAGGGAGCCGAGGAAGGAGGAGGGCCAGTGGTGAGGACAGTGAGTGTGGCCGACCCAGCCTGGAGCCCTGCAGCCGTGAGGGGTGTATTGGCAGGAGAGGCTCCCCTGGCACCTGGAGTTGGCATTGGCTTAGTTTTCTGGGAGCAAAAGGTTCCCTGATAACCCTGGAGCTGACTCTGTGCCCAGAACACTGGATGCCAGGGCCAGATAATCCTGCATGACAGTGACGCAAGCATGTTTCTGCAAACCCCACCCCTCGTCTGTTCTATTTTCAGCACCCTGCTTGCTAGGCAGTGGCCCTAGCAATAGGCCTAGTGGGGTGGGAAAGCCTGAGGGCTACCGTTCTACTGCGGGAGACCCGTAGTTACCTGTCCTCTGATAACAGATTCCACCTCGGCCAAAAATGTCTTCACCCGGGACCTGATGCACCCCGTCCTCGGTCCCCTGATGCCTTGCTATCTCCTTCCCTTCAGATATCAACAGTGATGGTGTCCTGGATGAGCAGGAATTGGAGGCCCTTTTCACCAAGGAGGTGAGCATCTTAGAAGCCTCGGACACCTGGACGGTTGCCCACCCAGACGAGCCACTTGCTGCTTCTTAGCCGTCCCCTTAAATCCCCCTGGATGGGAGCTCAGTGAAAACTACAACTCCCATCAGCCCCGGGGCAAAATGGCTTCCAGGAATGTTGGCGTGCCCAAAGGACTGCTGGGAGTTGAAGTTGTCGGGTTGTGAGTCTAAGGAGGAAGGGGTAGCCTGGGAATGAGCTCGCCTGGGACCACTCAATGCCGGCTGCCTCTCACTTGCCCCTGCAGCTGGAGAAGGTGTACGACCCAAAGAATGAGGAGGACGATATGCGGGAGATGGAGGAGGAGCGGCTGCGCATGCGGGAGCACGTGATGAAGAATGTGAGGGGGGTGCCAGGTGGGGGAGAGGACTGGGCCGCAGCTCTGTCACTCACCCTTATCTGGCTCCTCAGGTGGACACCAACCAGGACCGCCTCGTGACCCTGGAGGAGTTCCTTGCATCCACTCAGAGGAAGGAGTTTGGGGACACCGGGGAGGGCTGGGAGGTGAGGACCTGGGGGATACTCAGGGTCCTGAACCTCTAGCCACGACATTTCTTTCAGAGTCTTGGGCCCCTTCTCTTTCCCTCTGGGTCTCTGGCCAGTCTCCTGGGTCACTGTGTCCCGCTCTCTGGATCTTTGTTTCTTTTCTTTCTTTCTTTCTTTCTTTTTTTTTTTTTTTGAGACAGAATCTTGCTCTGTCTTGTAGGCTGGAGCTCAGTGGTGCAATCCCAGCTCACTGCAACCTCCACCTCTTGGGTTCAAGGGATCCTCCCACCTCAGCCTCCTGAGTAGCTGGGATTATAGGTGTGTGCCACCACAGCCAGCTAATTCTTGTATTTTTTTTTTATAGACAGGGTTTCGCCATGTTGGCCAGGCTGGTCTGTAACTGCTAGACTCCAGCAGTCCACCTGCCTCAACCTCCCAAAGTGCTGGGATTACAGGCATATGCCACCATGCCCAGCTAATTTTTGTATTTTTTGTAGAGATGGGGTTTCGCTGTGTTGACCAGGCAGCTCTTGAACTGCTGGACTCAAGCAATCCACCTGCCTCAGCCTCCCAAAGTGCTGGTATTACAGGTGTGTACCACCACGCCTGGCTAATTTTTGTATTTTTTGGTAGAGATGGGGTTTTGCCATGTTAGCCAGGCTACTCTCAAACTCCTGGACTCAAGCTGTCCACCCGCCTCAGCCTCTCAAAGTGCTGGGACTACCCAGGCTGGAGTGCAGGGGTGTACTCATGGCCCAGGACAGTCTCAAAGTCCTGTCCTCAGGTGATCTTCGTGCCTGAGCCTCCCTATCAGCTGGGACTACAGGTACATGCCAGCATGCCCAGCTAATCTGAGTCATTCTTTTATTTATTTATTTATTTATTTATTTATTTATATTTTTTGAGGCAGGGTCTCCTCTGTCACCCAGGCTGGAGTGCAGTGGAGTAATCATAGTTCACTGCAGCCTTGAATTCGTGGGCACAGGTGATCCTCCTTCCTTAGCCTCCTGAGTAGCTGGAAATACAGGTGCATGCCACCATGCCCAGCTAATCTAGGTCTCTCTTTTATTTATTTATTTATATATGTTTTTTCAAGATGCTCTGCTTATTTTCTGTAGAGACAGGGTCTCCCTCTGTTGCCCAGGCTGGTCTTGAACTCCTGGCCTCAAGCGATCTTTCCCACCTTGGTCTCTCAAGGTCCTGGGATTAGAGGGGTGAGCCACAGTGCCTGGCCTTGCCTCTCGGTCTGTATTCCACTCCCACCTCCCACTTGGGCCTCTCTGCCCACGCACACAGCCCTGGCCTCCCAGTCTCCTCCACACCACCCACATTGATATAGCCCTCTCCAGTGTGAGTGGCCGAGGTTGGACCTGTGCCCTGATGGCCCCTGTGCCCGCCCTGCAGACGGTGGAGATGCACCCTGCCTACACCGAGGAGGAGCTGCGGCGTTTCGAGGAGGAGCTGGCTGCCCGGGAGGCAGAGCTGAACGCCAAGGCCCAGCGCCTCAGCCAGGAGACAGAGGCTCTAGGGCGGTCCCAGGGCCGCCTGGAAGCTCAGAAGAGAGAGCTGCAGCAGGTGACAGCAGGGAAAGCTGCTTCCATTTCCATCTGCTGAGTCTCTGGCTGCCCTTGTCCGTGTCCCCACGGGTGTCTAGAAGCTGGGAAGGCTTGTAGCCACCATGTTAATCACCTGGGGAGTCGCACATCTTTGCCGCCGTCTTGAGTAAGGGCAGATGCCTTCCCTTCTTTGACAGGCTGTGGCTGCCATGTTGGATAAGGGTAGTAAGGCTGTAAGTGACTAGGGAAAGGCCCAGGAGCGGAAGAAGGGCAGACTCAGCCAGGGCTGGGCGAGGGCTTCCCTGTCCCACCGCAGGACCCACGCCATGACGGGAGGGAGAACTGGATCCTTGACTGTTACTAAGCCCGACTGTCAATGAAAGAGAAAAACAGGCCCGTGGAGAAGGGATTGGCCAGTGACCACTTAGCAGGTTGCTGCGAAGTCTCGGTTTGGGGACGGAAGCCTGAGCACTTGCAGTGCCAGCCTCACGCCCTCTTGTCTGTGCGGCCCCCACCTCCTGCAGGCCGTACTGCACATGGAGCAGCGGAAACAACAGCAGCAGCAGCAGCAGCAGCAGCAGCAGCAAGGCCACCAGGCCCCGGCTGCAGACCCCGAGGGGAGGCTCAAGTTCCACCCAGACACAGGTGCTGGCCCTGGCCCGGGGAGGAGGGGCTGCAGGGCTACAATTCCGGGGTGTGAGGTTGGAGGGGCTGGGGCCTGGACTCCCAGATCTGAGGGAGGAGGGGCTGGGGCCTGACTCCTGGGTCTGAGGGAGGAGAGGCTGGGGTCCTGGATCCTTGGGTCTGAGGGAGGAGGGCCTGGGGACTGGGACCCATGGGTGTGAGGGAGGAGGGGCTGGGCCTCCAGGAGCCTGGGGGAGGCGGAGTTGGGATGTCCAGTGCCACCATTCCCTCGCTCCATTTCCAGATGATGCACCTGTCCCAGCTCCAGCTGGTGACCAGAAGGAGGTGGACGTTTCAGAAAAGAAAGTTCCTGAGCAGCCCCCTGAGGCTGAGGTGCCCCAGCCGGATTCCCAGCATCTGTGAGCCTCCGGACCCCAGCCCTCTGGACTCCTGATGCTCCAAGGCAGCTGATGGGCGCTGGATGAAGTGGCACAGTCAGCTTCCCTGTGGGCCGGCACCGTGTTGGCCTGCTGGGGCGGGGGCGCGGGCTGGCATTTCACGCATTGCTGCTGCCCCGGGTCCACCTGTCTCCACTTTCACAGCCTCTGAGTCTGTAGTCCTTCCCTTCTGTCCTCCTCTGAGGGGCCTGCCTTCTCTCGTGTCCAGTAGGCGCTCCGTGATCAGCTTAACTTAGGGAAGCCCCCTCCCCTTCTCGTCTGTCCCAAGAGGGTCTGCTCCAAGCCTGCGTTCCTGGGTGGCTCAGCCTCAGCTCCCTGGGTCGTGGCCCTGGCACCCCATATGCCCACAGCTACTGGGATCCCGCCTGCTGCTCCGGGCCAAGCTTCTGGTTGATTAACAGGGTGTGGGGTGGCCCCTCGAGACCTTCCCCTACCTTTTGTGAGACCAGTGATGCCTCGAAGACAGTGTCTTCTCTACAGCTGGGTGCCTGGGCCAGGGGATCCTCAGTGTAGCCAGCGAACCCTGATACCAGGACCCCAGGCCTCCCTGATCCCCTGGCTTCCAGCCAGCTCATTGTCAGCCTCCTCCTGGACCTCCTGGACCCCATCCCCTTCCCCACAGCCCCAGAAGGGTCCCAGACCCCACTCCAGGACCTGGTCCCAGCCCCTCAGCCTCATGTCCAGCCCCTGGAGGCCGGTCCCACCCACCTTTCTGGCCTCATGTCACGCTGCTCCGCTTCCTGCTCCGTGCTCCAGTTCCACCTAAATACACGTTCTGGAACAAATGCATGGCCCTGTGCCTGTGTATCTATACCGGTCCCTCCAAAACCCTGTTGCCACGTCATCTGCTAGAGTCCCCACCTTTGAAGATCTGATTCAACATCACTTCTGTGAGGCCCAATCTGGCATCTTTCCATCTGCCCCGATGTGGCTGCAGCCTTCGCCTAGGGTCCCTTCAGCAGCCACAAGGACAGAAAACCGAAACCTGGGATTAAGCTTTCTTTTTTTTTTTTTTTTTTTTTGAGTTAGAGTCTTGCTCTATCGCCAGGCTAGAGTGCAATGGCACAATCTCGGCTCACTGCAACCTCCACCTTCCTGGTTCAAGTGATTTTCCTGCCTCAGCCTCCCAAATAGCTGGGACTACAGGTGTTTGCTACCATGCCCAGCTGGTTTTTGGTGTTTTTTTGGTTTGTTTGTTTGTTTTGTTTTTGAGACAGAGTCTTGCTCTGTTGCCCAGGTTGGAGTGCAGTGGCGCAATCTCGGCTCTCTACAACCTCCACCTCCTGGATTAAAATGATTCTCCTGACTCAGCCTCCTGAATAGTTGGGATTACAAGCACACTCCACCATGCCTGGCTAATTTTTTGTATTTCTAGAAGAGACAGGGTTTCACCATGCTGGACAGGCTGGTCTGGAACTCCTGACTTCGTGATCCGCCTGCCTTGACCTCCTAAAGTGCTGGGATAACAGGCATGAACTACTGTGCCTGGCAATTTTTGTATTTTTTTAGTACAGACAGGGTTTCACCATATTGGCAAAGCTGGTCTCGAACTCCTGACCTCGTGATTTGCCCGCCTCGGACTCCCAGAGTGCTGGGATTACAGATGTGAGCCACCAAGCCCGGTCAGATTAAGCAGTTTTTAAAAGATGAATTTGGCTGGGTCCTGTGGCTCATGCCTGTAATCTCAACACTTTGAAAGGCCAAGATGGGTGGATCACTTGAGGCCAGGAGTTCGAGACTAGCCTGGTCAACATGGTGAAACCCTATCTCTACTAAAAAAGATTAGCCGGGCGTGGTGGTGGGCACTTGTAATCCCAGCTACACCGGAGACTAAGACAGAAGAGTCGGAGGTTGCAGTGAGCCAAGATTGTGCCACTGCACTCCAGCTTGGGTGACAGAGCAAGACTCTATCTTGAAGAAAAAAGAGAATTTGCCAGGTATGCTGGCTCCACCTGTAATCCCAGCCCTTTAGAAGGCAGAGGCAAGAGGATCACTTGAGCCTAGGAGTTTGAGACCAGCCTGGGCAACATAGCGAGACCCCATCTCTTTAAAAAGAAAAAAAATGAGCTGGGCAGGGTAGTGCGTGCCTGTAGTCTCAGCTACTTGGGAAGCTGAGGTGGGGGGAATCCCTTGAGCCCAGGAGTTTGAAATTGCAGTGAGCCATGATCAATCACCCTGCTGCACTCCAGGCTGGGTGACAGTGAGACCCTATTTCTAAGAAAAAGGTAAAAGAGTAAATAAAAGAGACTTATGACAAAAACCAAGCAGTCTCAAGGCAAGCTGACTTCGGGGAGCCATGTTCTGACTGACATCCCCTAGCTGTACCAGTGATAGGTTTGGCAGCTGGACTCATGGTCCCAGCATAGCTGTAGCTGCTCCAGACATCACCAACAACCCAGCGAAGGAAGAGGACACATCCTGTTATGAGCATTGTAAGTGGGAGAAAAATCTGTCCCCAAAGCCCCCTCTCCTTTCAGCCCTCCCTCGTGTTCCCTAACACCCCACTGGCTGTAGGTGGCTGTGGGTGATACATCTTGTGGCGGATGTAACAACATCAAGGGTTGTTCTGGAGGAGAGGCTGGTAAATATGTGTTTCTGCACAAAGATTAACACATCCACTGGATATTTGGGAGGCATTCCCAGATTCGGCGTTAGAAGTCACACAACAGGCTGAGCGCAGTGGCTCATGCCTGTAATGCCAGCACTTTGCAAGGTCGAGGTGGGAAAACTGAGCCCAAGAGTTTGAGACCAGCCAGAGCAACACAGTGAGACCCCATCTCTTTTTTTTTTTGAGACAGAGTCTCACTCTTGCTCTTGTGGCACAATGGCTCACACCTGTAACCCAGCAATTTGGGAGGCCACAGCAGGTGGATCACTTGAGGTCAGGAGTTCAAGACCAGCGTGGCCAACATGGTAAAACGCCATTTCAATTTTTTTATTTTGTTTATTTATTTTTTTGACATGGAGTTTTGCTCTCGTTGCCCAGGCTGGAGTGCAGTGGCATGATCTCAGCTCACCACAACCTCCGCCTCCCGGGTTCAAGTGATTCTCCTACCTCAGCCTCCCTAGTAGTTGGGATTACGGGCTAATTTTCTATTTTTTTAGCAAAGATGGGGTTTCTTGTTGGTTAGGCTGGTCTCAAACTCTTGACCTCAGGTGATCCGCCCGCCTCGGCCTCCCCAAGTATTGGGATTACAGGCGTGAGCCACGGTGCATGGCCTGTGAAACCCCATTTCTATTAAAAATGCAAAATTAGCTGGATGTGGTGGTGCACACCTGTAATCCCAGCTTCTTGGGAGGCTGAGGCAGGAGAATCGCTTGAACCAAAGAGGCAGAGGTTGCAGTGAGCCAAAATTGGGTCACAGCACTCCAGCCTGGGTGACAAGAGTGAGACCCCATCTCAAAAAAAAAAAAAAAAAAGAAAGAAAAAGGACCCTGTTCTAGTGTAGGGGTAAGTGGATTGTTTTGGCCCCAACTCCAGAGGATCAAGAGAGACCCTTGCAGCTGCCCAAGGAATATTTGCTCTCTGGAGGGAAACACCTTATCTGTTCTGGGGAAGTTGCCAGACCAACCACTCCCCTTGGCTCAAGATTCTGGGAAATCCTAAATAATGTTTGCCGTTGGCCTTTTACCAGCTCCAGTAGAAATGTGTCCGTCCACACTTGCTTTACAACTATGCTTAAGGGGTAATCGGGCCAGGCTCGGTGGTTCATGCCAAATGCTTTGGGAGGCCAAGGTGGGAGGATCACTTCAGACCAAGAATTGGAGGCCAGCCTGGACAACATGATGAGACTCCCATCTCTGCAAATTAAAAAAAAAAAAAGAATTTTTTTTTTTCTGAGTTGGAGTTGGGTTCTGCCGCCCAGCCTGGAGCAACAGAGTGAGAGACTTGATCTCAAATAAATTAATACTGCAAAAAAATACATAAATAAAAAATAAATAAAATGCCTGCCTGCTTGCCTGCCTGCCTTCCTTCCTTTCCCTTCCTTCCCTCCCTCCCTCCCTTCCTTCC
>CAUYLG010057347.1:0-29453 GCA_963573385.1 Cacajao melanocephalus
GAGAACACATGTTTCATCTATTAATTGTTGAGAGTTATAATGATTATATATATATATATATATATATATATATATATATATATATATATATAAAGCTCAGATACCTTAAAAATCTAATAATTCAATTTTAAAATCAGCAAAAATATGCTCGACTAAATGGTTTTCAAAAGAAGTTATAAAAATGACAAATATAAATACAAAAAGGCAATCAATATTGATCATCAGAGAAATGTAAATTAAAACAACAAGATCTCATCTCACCTCAGTTAAAATTGCTTTTCTCCAAAATACAAGCAATAAGTGTAGAGAAACAGCCTTCACATCACTTTTGGGTATCCCAAGTTCAGTGATGACAAAGGAATGAGGAAAAAAAAAAACAAATTAAGAATGAAAATAGGAGCAGGGGACCATCAGTTTTAGTGGAGGCAGTGAAGGCCCTGAGTTTAGGTTTACCACACTATTTATTGATTAAAATCACTTTGATCTATAGAGTAGGGGTGGAGGGATGTTGGGAAACGGTGACATGATGGTGGGTTAATCAGTGAGCCAGAAATGAATTAGTGAGTCATAACTAGTGTATCATTCTAAAGTTTGATAACAGTGGTGGTTTGGGAGTTTCATAAAAAAAAAAGAACATGTGGTTATCTTTAGCTTATTATCTATGTGCAGCTGCTGGAATGTGGGCTTTACAAGGAGCCCAGAAGTCTCATTATGTCTTAGTGCTGTGAAGGGGTTTTACTTCCTTAAGCACAATGTTTATGGTAACAGAACCCAGGTAATGCTGCACTGGAACATAAGGTATAGAGAAGTTTGCCTTCCTAGAAGCCTCCTGTGGTTTGCTGCTGTTTGTTTTTCCCAGTTGATGTGACATTCATAAACAATTAATGTAGGCACTCTGTAAGTCCTTTCTCCTTTATTGCTTCCCCCAACATTTTCCCCTTTGTTTTTACTTAAAATCACCATTTCTATCATTGTTTGTTTGTGGTGTTGGGTCTCTTTCCGAAGTCAGCTCCATCTGTAGACTAAGAACAAACAGCATAAGCAGACACAAACCAACACAAAGTTTGCAAAGCCTGATAGAACAAGAGATTTTATCTATCTTAGTGAACTAATGTTGGAGAGGCTGTTAGCAACTCTAGCAAGAACATGTGTTCCAGGCAATAAAGTGTATATTTAAAGTTAGATTATAATAGAAGAATGTAAAGCAACTTCAGCTGTAACAGCTACTACTGCTGTAACAGCTACTACTGCTGTGACAGCTATAAGACATATTATCTTAACAAAATTGATTTTGTAACCTTCTTACTACTAAAAGATAGAAGGGTTTAACACAGCTTTGAATTCAAAGAGTTTAATTGCAAATTTTAATGAATAATAATGATTAGAACAGGATTCTGTATAATTTTCTTTTAATTTAATAATTTTACAAAAATGATTATTGATTGTGATTTAACCTTGGCCCCATTTCTCCAAATGATAGGTACATTTTTTTTTAGCATGTATTGACTTGAAACTGTTTTATTTCTTGAATTATTATAAAAATACCAAGCCAGAAATCATATGTCAATAAAGAAAGGAAATAAATATATGCCCAGTATGTAAAATTTTCTTTTACTTCTTCCTCAACTACAGGAATACTCACTGTAATGGTGATAACCACCATTAATAATAAGGCTTTAAATTTCTGGATGATTCCCATACCAGTTGTTGATTTATACCTGGAGAGATAAAATCAAATCCTTTCCCCCATATTATTATATTGCCTCTTTTCCAACTTTTTGTTAATGGATTTTGACACCAGATTAATTGTCCTAAGTTCTTTTTTTTTTTTGGATTGTTTATTCAGTTGTTTTTAAGCTGTTGTTATTTGTTGTTCACTTGGAAAGCTTACAAAATTCTCAATTAATAATGCTACATTAAATTGCATGTGTGGAATTCTGTATTCTCTGTCCCCTTCTTTTTTTTTTTCTTTTCTTTTAGAAATGCTGTTTAAGGGATAGATTTACTTGTTTTACAATAGTCTGTTTCTGAGAGTTACATGAGATACCTGTCATATGAGTAATGTTTAATTGTTTAAAAAATGTTAGTAAGGAATGACTAATATATTTGGGGACATTGTTAGTTTTTATAGAAGAGGAAATTTTCATAACAGCAAAACACTGTATTAGGTGTTTTTTGACACAAGTTGACAACTTACCAGTTTGTCAGGTTACCCCTCAAAATGAGAAAAAGCATTTACATAAATGTGTAGATACATTTACTTTTTAAAAGATAAAACATTGGTATCACCCACTTTCCACAAAATGTTTCTGCTGTAACCTTTGAGGGTATATTCCTCCTGAACTGGATGGCGAATTGACTATCTGGCAAGTTGTGCAGCTTTACATAATTATTTTAACTTTTTCTAGGTTAGGTTGTATTGGCTTCTTAGTTCTGCTGGTTTTGGATATGTTAATGTGTGAAAATGTTGAGCACTAGATAAGACTGCAGCCACAAGATAACTTGCAGACTTATTGTCTGCTGTTAGAGGCATTTATAATATTTGTAAAAGAGCAGGTTAATAATTTTTTTAAAAAAACCTGTTGTGCTTTATTTTAATATTCAGTTCACAGAAAACTAGATGATACTTTTAACTTTTAATCAATATGTTTACACACAAATTTTTTTATTATATTTTAGGTTTTAGGGTACATGTGAAGAACATGCAAGATTATTGCATAGGTACACACGTGGCAGTGTGATTTGCTGCTTTCCTCCCCTTCACCTATATCTGGCAATTCTTCCCATGCTATCTCTCCCCACCACCCCACCGCCCACTGTCCCTCCCCTATTTCCCCCACAATAGACCCCTGTGTGTAGTGCTCCTCTCCCTATGTCCATGTGTTCTTATTGTTCATCACCCACCTATGAGTGAGAACATGTGGTGTCTGATTTTGTGTTCTTGTGTCAGTTTGCTGAGAATGATGGATTCCAGGTTCATCCATGTCCCTACAAAGGACACGAATTCATCGTTTTTGATGGCTGCATAATATTCCATGGTGTATATGTGCCACACTTTCACTGTCCAGTCTATCATCGATGGGCATTTGGGTTGGTTCCAGGTCTTTGCTATTGTAAACTGTGCTGCAGTGAACATTCGTGTGCATGTGTCCTTATAGTAGAATGATTTGTACTCCTTTGGATATATACCCAGTAATGGAATTGCTAGGTCAAATGGAATTTCTATTTCTAGGTCCTTGAGGAATCGCCACACTGTCTTCCACAATGGTTGAACTAATTTACACTCCTACCAACAGTGTAAAAGTGTTCCTATTTCTCCACATCCTCTCCAGCATCAATTGTCTCCAGAATTTTTAAAGATTGTCATTCTAACTGGTGTGAGATGGTATCTCAATGTAGTTTTGATTTGCATTTCTCTAATGACCAGTGATGAAGAGCATTTTTTCATATGTTTGTTGGCCTCATGTATGTCTTCTTTTGTAAAGTGTCTGTTCATATCCTTCACCCTCTTTTGAATGGGCTTGTTTGCTTTTTTCTTGTAAATCAGTTTTAGTTCTTTGTAAATTCTGGATATCAGCCCTTTGTCAGATGGGTAAACTGCAAAAATTGTTTCCCATTCTGTTGGTTGCCACTTCACTCTGACTGTTTTTTTTTTACCATGTAGAAGCTGTGGAGTTTGATTCGATAACATTTATCTACTTTGGCCCTTGTTGCCAATGCTTTTGGTGTTTTGGTCATGAAGTCCTTGCCTATGCCTATGTCCTCAATGGTTTTGCCTAGATTTTCTTCTAGGGTTTTTATAGTAGTAGGTCTTATGTTTAAGTCTTTAATCTATCTGGAGTTAATTTTAGTGTAAGGTGTCAGGAAGGGGTCCAGTTTCTGCTTTCTGCCCATGGCTAGCCAGTTTTCCCAACACAATTTATTAAAGAAGAGCTAACGATGTTAAATATATACACACCCAATACAGGAGCACCCAGATACATAAAACAAGTTCTTAATGACTTACAAAGAGAATTAGACTCCCGCACAATAATAATGGGAAACTTTAACACCCCATTGTTAATATTAGACAGAACAAGAAGAGAGAAAATTAACAAGGATATCCAGGACTTGAACTCAGATATGGAACAAGAAAACCTAACAGACATTTACAGAACTCTCCACCCCAAATCCACAGAATATACATTCTTCTCAGCACCACATCACACCTACCCTAAAATTGACCACATAATTGGAAGTAAATCACTCCTCAGCCAGTGCAAAAGAACGGAAATCATAACAACAGTCTCTCAGACCACAGTGCAATCAAGTTAGAACTCAGAATTCAGAAACTAACTCAGAACTGCACAGCTTCATGGAAACTGAACAACTAGCTCTTGAATGTTAACTGGATAAGCAATGAAATAAAGGCAGAAATAAAGATGTTCTTCTAAACCAACAAGAATGAAGACACAACATACCAGAATCTCTGGGACACTTTTAAAGCAATCTCTAGGGGAAAATATATAGCAATAAGTGCCCACATGAGAAGCAAAGAGAGATCTAAAATTGACACCGTATCATCACAATTGAAAGAGCTACAGGAGCAAGATTAAAAAAAAAAAAAAAAAAAAAAACTCGGATCCTGCCAGTTTTATGCTAGTTGTTAGTTTTGCCTGTTAGTTGCTGCAGTTTCTTCATAGCGTAGGTGGTCTTAACAATCTGGGATATTTTCACAGTGGCGGGAACTGGTTGTTCCTTTCCATGTATAGTGCTTCCTTCAGGATATCTTGTAGGACATATATCCTCGTAGCAAAATCTCTCAGCATTTGCTTATTTGTAAAATATTTTACTTCTGCTTTGCTTGTGAAGCCTAGTTTGGCTGGATATGAATTTTTGGGTTGAAATTTACTTTTTTTAAGGATGTTGAATATTGGCCCAGCCTCTTCTGGTTTGCAGGGCTTCTGCCAAGATATTCGCTAAGAGTCTGATGAGCTTCCCTTTGTGGGTATCCCCACCTTTTTCTCTGGCTGCCCTTAGCATTTTTTTTTTCTTTTCATTTGAAACAGTCTCTCAGACCACAGTGCAATCAAGTTAGAACTCAGAATTCAGAAACTAATTCAGAACCGAACAGCTTCATGGAAACTGAACAACTAGCTCTTGAATGTTGACTGGATAAACAATGAAATAAAGATGTTCTTCTAAACCAACGAGAATCTGATGATTATGTGACTTGACATTGCTCTTCTCGAGAAGTATCTTTATTGTGTTCTCTGTATTTCTTGAATTTAAATGTTGGCCTGCCTTGCTAAGCCGTGAAAGTTCTCCTGGAAAATACTCTAAAGAGTGTTTTATAACTTGGTTTTATTCTCCCCATCAAGTATTTATGTCTTCTTGCTCTTTTTAAATCGAATCTTGCCTTTTTTGTTTTATTTCACTGAGTTGATCTTCAATATCTGTAATCCTTTCTTCTGCTTGATCAATTTGGCTGTTGAAAATTGAATATGCTTCAGGAAATTCTTGTGCATTTTTCCTTGTTTGTTTGTTTTGTTCCATCAAGTCTTTTATTTTCTTCTCTACACTGATTATCCTAATTAGCCTTTCAAATAATATTTTTTCAAGGTTCTTAGCTTTTTTACATTGGGTTAGAACTTGCTCCTTTAGCTTGAAGAAGTTTGTTATTACCCACTTTCTGAAGCCTGTTTTTATGAATCATCAATCTAATTCTTCATCCAGTTTTGTTCCCTTCCTAATGAGGAGTTGTGATCCTTTGGAGGATAAAAGCCTTCTGATTTTTGGAGTTTTCAGCATTTTGCACTAGCTTCTTCCCATCTTCATAGATTTATCTATCTTTGGACTTTGATGTTTGTCACTTTTGGATGGGGACTCTGAGTGGATGTCCTTTCTGCTGATGTTGGAACTCTTTGTTTCTGTTTGTTAATTTTTCTCCTAACAGCTGAATGTCTGCTGGAGTTTACTGTTGATCCACTCCAAACCCTGCTTGCCTGGAAATCACCAGTGAAGATTGCAGAACAGCAAAGATTGCTGCCTGTTTTTTCCTCTGGTAGCTTTATCCCAGAAGGGTAACTGTCAGATGCCAGCCAGAGCTGGCTTATATGAGTTGTCTGTCAGCCCCTGCTGGGAGGTGTCTCCCAGTCAGTGTACAGGGGGTTCAGAGAACAACTTGAGAAGGCAATCTGTCTCTTATCAGAGCTCAAGCATTGTGCTGGGAGATCCATTGCTCCTGGAGAGCTGCCGCGTAGGAATATTTAAGTCTGCTGTCACTATATCCACAACAATCTTTTTACCTAAATGATCTTATCTGATTACCTGCTACCTTTTTTCAGAGAAGCGCTGCTCAGTGAATAGGGGGTCTAGTGACACAGTCTACCTGTTTGGCCTTGATGAGCTGCTGTGGGCTCCACCTAGTCACTGTGTAAACTTCCTGGTCACTTTGTTTACACAGGCAAGGTGAAAATTACCTACCTAAACCTCAGCAATGGCGGATCATCCTCCTTGACCCAGCTCAAACATCCCTGGTTCAGCTTAGGCTGCTGTGCCACCTGAGAAAATTTCAAGCCAGTGAATCTTAGCTTGCTGGTCTTCATGGGTGTGATACCAGCGAGCCAGATCTTTTGACTCCTTTGCTTCAGACCCTACTTCAGGAGAATGGGCAATTCTGTCTTACTGGTATTCCAGGAGACACTGGGGTATTAGAAGGAAGGAAGGAAGGAAGGAAGGAAGGAAGGAAGGAAGGAAGGAAAGAAGGGAGGGAAAGAAGATAAAGAAAGAAAGCTGGTGAGCTGCTTGCTTGTTTTCCAAACAACCACCCAGTTATAAGCTAGAAAGTCAGGACACTGGTGTAGACCCTGGAGAGAATATTCTGGTTTGTATGTTGTGAAGACCATGGAAAACGTACTCTGGTCCAGAGTGCTGGGAAAAGTCTCTAATAGCTTCTCTTGGCCAGGAAAGGGAGTTCCCTGACCCCTTGTGCTTTCTGGGTGAGGCACCGCCCCACCCTGTTTTAGCTTGCCCACCTTGGGCTTCACCCAGTGTCTAACCAGTCCCAATGAGATGAACTAGATAACTCAGTTGGAAATGCAAAGATCACTCACTTTCTGTGTCACCCTCACTAGGAGCTGTACACCAGAGCTATTCACATTCAGCCTTCTTGCTGGAAAAATCCACATTCATATACTTTCTTTTGGAAAATATTTGTTCATCTTATTTGTCTATATTTAATGGGCATACCTGCTTTATTTTTGTTTTTGTTTTTGCTTTTTGCTTTGCTTTAGTATTTTTGAGGTAAGTAAAGATTATTAATTTAAAATTCTTATTTATATTAGTTTATTAAACAAATTTAATAAATATTTGATGTTGAACACATAATTTGCAAATATTATGTCCTGTGAATATCTGTTTACTCTTCTGATAATTTTATTTTCTATTCAGATTTTAATTTTATTTAGCTGTCATTTATTTATTATTGTGTCTTTGCATTTTGTTTGTAGGACCTAAGTTATAAATTATTTACTTAGATCAAACTCAAGTGTAGTGCTTCCTAAATTTTCTTCTAGAATATTTTTGGTTTTGTATTTTACATTTTAATCTTTAATCCATGTTCTTTTAATTTGTGATCATATGTTTCTGTTTTTAATTTTATTTATGTGGTGAATCACATTTACTGATTTGTGTGTATTGAACCATTTCTCCATCCCTGGAATAAATCCAGCTTGATCATGGTAAATGGATTCTTTGATATTCTGTTAGATTTGATTTGCTACTATTTTATTAAGAATGTTTGCTTCTATTTACATTAGACATATTGGACTGTAGTTTTATACTTTTATGTTTTTTCTTCTGGAATTGTTTTCAGATTGATTCTGACTTAAATAATGACCAGTGTAGGATTTCCTCGTTCTCAGTAATTTGAAATAATTTTAGTAAAATTGATGTGAGTTTTTTGCCTATTAAAATTTACCTGTGTATTCATCTAGTTCTTGGAAAATTATTTATTATTTTTTCAATCTCATTGCTTAATATTGGTCTGTTTATGATACCTATTTTTGTCTAACTAAATTAAGAGGGCTGTATGTGTTCAGAAATTTTCCAAATTCCTTTGTAAATTCTAGATTGTATACATATAGGATGTTATATTGTCCTCTAACAGTCTCATGAACTTCTGGAGAGTCAGTTTTCATGTCTTCATTTTTATTTCTAATTGATCTTTAAAATGCCTCTCTGTTTAAAAAAAATCTCTAAATAGGGGTCTATCAATTATGTTTATCTTTTTAATAAATTAGCTAATTTTATTGTTGTTTCAAATTTATTTAGTTCTGCTCTAAACATTCTTATTTTTTCTTCTGCTCACCTTGGGTTTGGTTTCTTTTTGTTTCCATTTTCTGTGAGCTGTGATGTCAGGTTGTTAATTTATGCTATTTCTGATCATTTTATGTAAGTATTTAATGCTATAGACTCTTTTTAGTGCTCCTTTGCTGTATTCTAGATGTTTTGATAACAGTTTCAAGTGTCATTATAAATTATAATTTACAATTTTTATATATTTTTTGTTCTTTTAGTATTTATTGCACATTCAAGGGTACAAGTACAGGTTTGTTACATAGGTCAGTAAGTGTCATGGTGGTTTACTATTCAGATAATTTTATTAAGCACGTATTAAGTCTAATACCTCATTGTTGTTCTTCTTTGTGTGTCTATGCTTTCTCATTACTTAGCTACTACATATAAGTAAGAACATATAGTATTTCATTTTATGCTCTTGCATTAATTTGTGAGTAATAATTTTATCGGTCTCATTCACACTTCTCCAAAGAACATCATTTCATTATTTATTATGGCTACATAACATTTCATGGTACATATGTACTATATTTTTTGTCCATATACCATTGTTAAACAAAAAATGATTGAGGAGGCAATTTATTTTCACATTTTTGCATGGTTTTGAGAATCTCTTTTAGAATTGATTTATAAATTTGGTGTGCTGTGGTCAAAGTAAATTCCATATAATATTTTGATTTTTAAAAGTTATGAACACTTATTTTGTGCCCCGATATGTGGTCTGTTTTGAAAAAGGCATTACCACATGTGGGTAAAAAAAAATGCATGTTATGCAGTTTTTGGTTAAAATGAACTGTAAAATTCTGTTAGTTTGTTCTAATGTAATTTAAGTTCAATGTTTTTGTTGTTGCTGTTGATTTTCTACCTTCATAATTTGTCTAGGAATGTCATTTGAATGTTAGTTTTTTACTATTATTGTGTTACTCTCTGTGTTTTTTTAAATTATATCTAATGGTAATCAGTCTAGAACCTCCAGAAGAGAATGCATATATATTTATAGTTTTCATATTTTCTTGTTCAATGATAGGTTATTATATAATGTTATTTCTTATTATCATTGCTCTAAAGTCTGTTCTTACCTACTTTTTGTTTTCATTTTAAAAAAAATTGTTTTCTACTTTTGAAACTTGAGAACATAATGACCTTCATACATTAAATGAGTCTCTCAAAGATGCAAATTTGGTTTGCAAATTGTAAAATTTACGCAATACACATATATCTTTAAATGGGGTAGATTGTCTACATTTAATGCTGATATTGATATATCAGGTACTGCTGAATTCATTAACTCAGTGTTTAGGGATTACTTTGTCTTTGTTTTAATTTTGTTACATTTTTATATACCCATTTCATATTACAATCTCAACACTTTTTATTCTGGTATGTAGAAATCATTTTTATTAAAATTCAGCACTCTTTAGCATTTCTTATAGAACTGACTTAGAGATGACAATTTTTGTCTTGAAAACACTATCTATCCCTCATTAATAAAAGTTAGTTTTTCAATTTTCAAAACTAAAGTAAACAAAAATTATGGCTGACAAGCTATTACCTGTAAAGGAACTAAGACAGGACATTAAATTCTCAAAGAATAATAATTTTTTACTTAAAATTGTCTACAAAACTTGAGATATCTGAGTTCTTCCTTTGACTTTGCAAATTATTTATTTGTTTACCTTTCCGAAGTTTGTTTTAGGTTTACAAGGTGATTGTGACGGTCTGTATTTGAGCATATTGCATGCTATAGAGATTTTTTGAACAAATAAATTTATTTTTCAAATAGTGAGCAGAGTATTTCATTGTTTTTTTCTTATAATCACTTTACACTCTCTTTTGTTAGTAACTCTCAGTGTCTATTATTTTACATTTGTGTTCAATATTCAGTACTAATATATAAGTGAGAATATGTGATACTTAATTTCCATTCCTGTATTAATTTACTTAAATTAATGTCCTCTAACTGCATCAATATTGCTGCAAGAAACACAACTTTTTCCTAAATTAAACATTATAGAACAGTGTCTTTAAAACATTTATTTTAAATTTAGTCAGGGAACTTAGCTTAAAAACTCAATTGCTAGATTTAAACTATTATGTCTGTGGCTTTAAGCACATGATTAAATATATAATTTAACTCTCTGCTTCCTAAGATATTTTCAGATTTCTTTTTAAATCTTCATGTTACCAATTCCAACTTGCTGTCTTAATGATTAGTGCAGTAAATTGCTAAGTTAATCCTAGCATCGTAAACCACCTAAAATTGCTTTAAGAAAAAAACAATTTAAAGCAGTATTGCACTTCTCCATACCTAATACTTTAACACTGTTTACTACTAGGTCAGATAAACAGAAAAAATAAATTCTATAGTCTGATAGAAACCACATAATTCAATCACCCAGTTTGTTTACTAGCAATCGAAAACTTTAAATTAAAGGTTTCATATTAGCATGAAAAAACTTTTTCTGGCGACACGTGTGGCTCCTCCGCCAGGAATCTCCCAGTTTGTGGGCCACAGAAATTCATCTGAAATTGCGGCGCCCACTCGCTCTCTGTGCTTTCACTGGGAGCTACAATCCTGGGCTGTTTTTAATCAGCCATTTTGGATCTCTCCGCCCAGTGATGAAGTTTTTCCTGCTTCTTAGTTTTCCTTTGGCGGACGCCCCTTCCCCGCACAGCTGGACTTTCCCGGTTCAGCTGTGCTTACTGTGAAACTCGCAGTCCTCAGCGCTTCCAATTGCTGTTCTCCTTGTGGGGACGGGACCAGCTGAGCCAGAGTCGTCCCGTATACTCTGCGCCGAGAAGCGCCGTGCTGGGACGCCGGCAAAATAGCCGCGCCGGCCAAAAAAGTCGCGCTGGCGACCCGTGTGGCTCCTCCGCCGGGAATCTCCTAGTCTGTGGGCAACAAAAATTCGTCCGAAAGTGCGGCGTCCACTCGCTCTCTGCGCTTTCACTGGGAGCTACAATCCTGAGCTGTTGTTAATCGGCCATCTTGGAGCTCTCTCTCCTTGTTGCTGATCTTAAATGAAAAATATATCCCTTAACATCAAAATTAATTGGTAAAAGACTAAATGCTTTCCCCTAAAATCAGAAACAAGGAAAAACTGTTCACTCTCACCACTTCTATCCAACATTGTATTGGAAGTTCTATTCTATGCAATAGGGCAAGAGAAAGAAATAAAAGGTATCCAGATTAGAAAGGAAAAAGTCTATCTGATCTTACTGGTAAATGACATAATTGTCTCTTCAGGAATTCCAGCAGAGTAGAATCAAATTCTACTCTAAAGCAACTAACACTAATAAGTGAGTTTATTAAGCCTACATGATAAAGGTAAATTAAAAAAATCAATGGTATTTCTATAGCCTGGTAACTAACAATTAGAACTGAAAGTTTTTTCAAAACCATCATCAATATGAAATACTTTTATGAATAAATCTGACAAAAGACCTATAAACTGAAAACTAAAAATCCACGTTGAGAGAAATTAAAGACCACTTACATAAATGGAGAAACATACCTTACTCACAGGTCTAAAAAGACTAGATAGTGTTAAGATGTCAATTCTCCCTAAATCCATCTGCAGGCTTTTTTGTTGAAGTTGACAAGTGACTCTAAAATATATATGGAAATATAAAGAACCTATATGGCCAAAGCAACTTGGTGGGATACAAAAAACAAAGGTGGAACATTATCACTACCTGATTTTAAGACTTACTATAAATTTAGCAACAGTAACCAAGACAACATAGTGTTGGCACCATGATCAACATATATAGACAACTATAACAAATCTACACAGGCAATTCAGTGGCAAAACAATACTCTTTCAATAGTTAGGTACTGGAGTGACTGTACTTCCATATACAAAATAAACTTGGACTTATACTGATGATCCATACCCCTCACCATATACAAAAATTAACTGAAAACTGTCATGATAGTTTTGATCACAACTCAAAACTGCATAGATCTAAAGGCAAAAATACACTCCCTTAATAATCTTTTACCTAGTGTTCATCTTTTATTTATACTGTGTTAATGTCTCCTTTAATATTCTGTTTTGTATTTTCAGATACAACTGAGCTAATATAGACTTCTAAGTATCTATTTAATTTTTTAAAAATCTTTTCACTACAGTATCTCACACAAGATTCCATCAATTCCTTCAACAACAGTAAACTCTGAAATATATCAAGAAAAGATGATGCTAAAAGTAATTTACAAAAAAAATCTGGTTGTTTACCTATTGCTGTTTCTGGCATGGCAAAAAGACACTTTTCTGTAGCCACTCGAAATTGTCCATGGACTGAAAGACCAACTCCCTAGGGGAAAAAGAAAGCGAAAAAAGTGGGGTGGGGGATTAAATATGTTGTTAAAAAACAAATTCACACACTCACAAATATTACAAAGCAAGTAAATTATCTTTATACTCCACAGGAACCTGCTTCAGGAGACAGGTTGTCCCCATCACCTTCAATTAACTTTGAATTCCACAAACATCACATGACTATATTCCCCTTTATTAAACATTTACACATAAAGGTAAAGTCTGACCACACCCCCATCTTAGTCTGGTCATTCTCTTTCTCCACAGAGACACATAGCTATTATCAATTGGGTAAGTAACCTACAGATTTTTTCCCTATGTATTTCTTATATTTGAACAAATGTGTATATTTATCTGATATATATTTAAGAATATATACAACTATATGTATATAAAATTCACACTATTCCATGGCCTGCAAGGCTCTACATCACCTGGCCTAGCCTACCTCTTTGCCTTTATCTCCCATCACTCTTCCCGCACGCATTCCACTAGCCATGCAAGCTTTGTGCCATTCCTCCAAAATTTTAAGCTTTTACAATTTCAATTAATCATAAAACATATTTTTGGAGATGGAATCTCACTCTGTCACCCAGGCTGGAGTGCAGTGGCACAATCTCGGCTCACAGCAACCTCCACCTCCCAGTTCAAGCAATTCTCCTGACTCAGCCTCCTGAGTACTTGGGATTACAGGCACCCACCACCGCGCCCAGCTAATTTTTGTATTTTTAGTAGAAATAGGTTTCACCGTGTTGGCCAGGCTGGTCTCGAACTCCTGACCTTCAGTGATCTGCCCAATGTGGGCACCTCAGCCTCATAAAGGGTTGGGATTACAGGAATGAGCCATCTCATCCAGCCAATCATAAAACTTCTAAATAAGGAAGACATACTAGAGAAGGCCACTGTCTGCTCAATCACTGTTTTTTCTCTAAGGGAATCCGCTCTGCCCAGAGACTTTTTTTCTTTTCCCCAGCAGGGGCTGAACTAGGGATGGGCAATGGACCCAAGGGCAGCCAATGGAGATTAACCAGAATTCAAAGGCCTGGGAAGCAAAGGCACAGAGGTGAATTAGACAAGGTTCTTACTCTTAGGTACTTAACTAAAATACAGTTGCACAGCTGTCAGTCGATGACAGGCAGTGAAGCTTAAAGGTCGTCTGACATTGGAGCTAAAGATGGCATGATAGCCAAATAAAAGCTGAAATTATATGCAGTAGAGAAAAAAAAACCCTGAGAATGCTGCAGTCTGTACAACATGGAAGACAATACAAATACATAAAAAGATACAGAGATAGAAAGATAAACACACAAATTTGTCTTAAGCCCACACGTGCAGCCCAATTTTCAGGAAGATAAGCTAAGCTGTGGCTTTTTTCTTTGGATTCCCATTTGGTCCCTGAAGTTGTCTAATAACTGCCCCATTCTCTTTTGTGGATCTGTTTGAGGGAGTCTCTGTTCTTTCCAATTAAAGTCTCTTCACCACATTTTTAGTTAAAACCAGACCTAGAGCCTGTCATCAGCATCATACAACATAAGCCTTTCACCCCCAGTATATATTCACTGCAATACTGTTCTGTGCTTTCTATCCCAACACAACCTCCTAATACTGCTATCCCTGAATAGCCATTCCCATCACATCTTCTGGAATCCTCATTCCTTTACAAAAGAGCAACCTAACAGACCAAATTCTCTACATAGGGCCCTCTCTACCTCCTGAACTCTATGGAAAAAGAAACTTAAAAGCTCATATTACTTCACATAGAAACTACAGATCCATACACGGTAATTGATTCACTGATTGATTCACATAATTATGTTACATAGTAAATTTTGTTTCAGCATTGGCTGTTAATAGTGAATGAAAGAAATGACATCAAGTTTTGAGCAAAAAGTTATTAATGAAAAACAGAGTAAGAGACCACTGACGTAAGTATAATTAAGAGCCAATTTTAAAGCCTTTCAATAAAGATGAAGGCTGGAAATAAACAAGTCACTTTACTTGAAGATATTAGGAATATGCTGAACCATGTCGAATGAGGTGTAAAACCCTAATGGCAGATTCATAACTAATTTTTCTATCTTGCATCAAAGAATCTATTATAGGTTACTTGTAAGAAGTACCCCTTAGGCTGGGCGTGGTGGCTCACGCCTGTAATCCCAGCACTTTGGGAGGCCGAGGTGGGTGTATCACCTGAGGTCAGGAGTTCAAGAACACCCTGGCCATCATGGTAAAACCCCATCTTTTTTTAAAAAAAAAAGAAGCACCCCTTAATGTCTGAAATTTTGTCTTCCATTTTATTTGACCATTAATCTTAGCTGATACTCCCTTGCTAGACTAAAAATTCTCCAGTCTTCAAGTTTTATTGTATTAGCTAATTTTTATACAGATTCATTCTCCAAATGTAATACTTTATTCCAATTCCTACTCTCCTCAAATACTCTCTCCAAAACCTATCAAACTCAGTAGTCAAATCTCATTTTTCACCTAACTGAATACTAACTAAATTTCTCAGTAATATCTGATAGAGTTGCTCATTCCTACTTTATGAAAGGCTTTACTGGGTTTTGAGACATGATACATTCCTCTTTTAAAATCGAATTAATCAGTTGCTCTTTCACTTCTCCCTGATATCAAAGTGTTGATTTGCCACAGTCATTAGATGCCATCCTTTCACTCTTGTCACAATAATTAGATGCCATCCTTTCATTCCACTTCACTCTACTCCAATGTATTCTGCCCTGTCTACGTTCATTCCCTAGGAGATCTCTTCCAGCCCTAGGGTTTTAAGCACCACCTAAAACACCAATAAATTATTTCCTCATCCCTGATTTCTCTACACAGCTATTTAACATCTCATTTTGAATGTCTAATAAGTATCTCAACCTTCAAACATCAAAAGTAAATCTCTTGATTTCTCCTTAAGTATGCTCCTCTCTCTATCTTCACCTCAGTAAAGAGCACCACAATTCACCCAGCTGCTCAGGCCAAACATCTCAGCATTAACCATCTTTCCTTCCTACCCAACAATGTATAATCTATGAACTATTCTGACAGCTCTAACCTCAAAACATAACCTGGACTGGGCCACTTTTCACCATCTACTCCATTCCAACCCTACTTAAAGCCTTTATCCACTCTTGCCTGGGCTGGTGTTTCTTGCTTCTATTCTTGCCACAATCTATCATCTCCATACCAAAGCACACTTATTAAAAATGGAAAACATATCACGTGATTCTCCTGCCCAAAAGTCTCCAGTGACCTCCCATCACACTAAAATGTTAACATGGCTGATGATCTGGTCTCTTTCTACCTCCTTGATTTTATGGCCTACCATTCCCCACTTTCTCTCCAATAAGCCACACAGGCTTTTTCTAACTTTCTTGACCTATAATATCCACTTAAAGGTAAATAAACAGTAACAAATATAGTAGGCATATAGTTTCAATGAATTATCCAAATGAACACACCCATGTAACCAAAACCCAGATAAAAACTATCAGAAATTGCTTTATGCACCCTGTCACTACACCCTCCATCCTTCAAGTAGCTACTATCTTGACCTCTAATGAAGGATTAGAGTTTTTTCTGGTTTATCTAGATATAAATAGAATCACAGAACATATATTACTATCTGACTTCTTTTAGTCTACATCATGTTTGTGAGATTTTATGTTGTTGTATACAGCAGTAATTCATACTATTTCATTGTATAGCATCCCTTTGTATGAATAAACAATTTGTTAATCCATTCTAATATAAATGGCTATTTGGGTTGTCTCCAGTTTTGGGCTACTGCAAATAACAATTCAGTGGCCATTCTTCTGAATGTATTTTGGTCAGATATATATCAGAAAGTAAAAGTGTCAGGTCAAAGAGTATTAATCAGCTGGGTGTGGTGGCTCATGTCTGTAATCCTAGCACTTTGGGAGGCCAAGGCAGGCCAGAGGTCAGGAGTTCGACACCAGCCTGTTCAACATGGTGAAACCCTGTTTCTACTAAAAATACAAAAATTAGCTGGGTATGGTGGCATGCACCTGTAATCCCAGCTACTGGCGGGGCTGAGGCAGGAGAATCACTTGAACCTGGGAGGTGGAGGTTGCAGTGAGTCAGTACTGCAGCACTGCACTCCAGCCTGGGAAAAGAGCAAGACTCCATCTTAAAAAAACACACAGAGCATTATTAACTCATTCAACTTTAAAACATATCAAAACAATTTTCCTAAGTGGCAGTACCAATTTCTACTCCACTAACTGTATATGAGTTTGTTGTTCTACATCCTCACCAACCCTTGAAGATGTCTTTCACATTTTAGCCATTCTAATGACTATATGTTAGTATTTTACTGCAGTTTTAATTTGTATGTCCTTGATGATTAATGCAGTTGAGAGTTTTTTCAGGTTTATTAGCTATCTGGGTATTCTCTTTGTGAAACATCTGTTCTAATCTTTTGCTCCTTTTTAATACTGGATTTTGGCATTAACTGGTAGAAATTCTTTATATATATTCTAGACATGATTCCCGTATCAGATGTATACCAAATATCTTTTCAGTCTGTGGCTTGCCTTTGCACTCTTCCAAGGATGTCTTGGAATGAACAGAAGTTCTCATTCTTAACACATTACAATTTGTTCATTTTGCTTATGGTACATTTAAGTAATACTTAAGTGTACCATTTAAGTAATCCCTACCTACTCCCTGGGACTGAAATTTTCTTTGTGAAAAGGTTTTTAAAGATTTACTTTCATTAACTGTTATGAATTCAATTTCATTAACAGTCATAGAATTAAGATGCCTTTTGCTCTGTTTACATAAAAATTTGTCCATTTCATCAAAATTTTGAAATATATGAGCATAAACTTGTACATAACATTGTCTTGTAATCTTTTTAATGGCTGTGGGTTCTATCGGGATGTGCTATTTTTCTTTTTCTATATTTGTAACATATTTTGCTTTTATCTTTGTCTTTATCAACTTATCACCAAAGATTTATCAGTTTTATTAGTCTATAAAAATAATTTTCAGCTTTGATGATATTTACTGTTTATTGATTTTAAGGTTTTTTTTTTTTTTATCATTTCATTGTGATGTCATACAAAAGTTACTGCTCCTGTGCCAAACATTTGGGACTTCTCCATTTTCTTTCTATTATGGATTGCAAGCTTAATTCTACTGGGGCCAGATATTACCTTCTGTAAGATTAATCCTTTAAAATACATTAAGACTAATTCCATGGCCAATTTTGGCAAGTATTTCGCACACAAATGAAGTTAACATGAATTCTGCAGTTACTGAGTAAATGTTCATTAGGTCAAGCTTATTAAGCAATGTTCATTCAAATCATGTATGTACATGTAAAACATGTGCATGAAAATATACATAGTATGTTCTGTTATTGAAAGAAATATGTTCAAGTCTTCTTTCTTATGATTGTGGTTTTATCTATTCACCTTTTAGAGCTTTCCACTTGTTTACAAGATTAGCCATTTTTATTTATTTATTTATTTATTTATTTATTTATTTATTTATTGAGCCAGAGTCTCATCCTGTTGCCCAGGCTGGAATGCAGTGGCACGATCTTGGCTCACTGCAATCTCAGCCTCCCAGGCTCAAGTGATTCTCCTGCCTCAGCCACCAGAGTAGCTGGGACTACAGACAGATATGCACTGCCACACCCAGCTAATTTTTGTATTTTTAGTAGAAATGGGATTTCACCATCCTGGCCAGGCTGGTCTCACACTCCAGGCCTCAGATGATCTGCCCACCTCAGCCTCCCAAAGTGCTGGATTGCAGCTGTGAGCCACTGCACCTGGCCATGAAATGAGTCATTTTATTTTATCTTATTTTATTTAGGTTTTTTTGAGTTGGAATCTTGCTCTGTCACCCAGGCTAGAGTGAAGTGGTGCCATCTCGGCTCACTGCAACCTCTGCCTCCCAGGTTCAAGCGATTCTCCTGCCTCAGCCTCCTGAGTAGCTGGGACTACAGGCACGCACCACCATACTCGGCTAATTTTTTGTACCGTTAGTAGAGACAGGGTTTCGCCAGGTTAGCCAAAATGGTCTCAATCTCCTGACCTCATGATCTGCCTGCCTCGGCCGCCCAAAATGCTGGTATTACAGGCATGAGCCACCACACCCAGCCTTTATTTTATTTTTTATTAATTAATTTTTTTGAGGCAGTCTTGCTCTGTTGCCCAGGCTACAGTGCAGTGGCATCATACTGGCTCACTGCAACCTCCACCTCCTGGGTTCAAGCGATTCTCCTGCCTCAGCCTCCTGAGTAGCTGAGACTACAGGTGCCTGCCACCACACTGGGCTAATATTTGTATTTTTAGTAGAGATGGAGTTTTGCCATATTGTACAGGCTCGTGGTCTCAAACTCCAGATCTCAGGTGACACAACCGCCTCTGCCTCCCAAAGTGCTAAGATTACAGGCATGAGCAACCACACCTGGCCAAGATTAGTCATTTTTATTTTTATGTTTTATTTTTATTTATTTACTTATTTTTAGAAGATCAATTCCGTCCACAGTGTATGAGTGTTCTAGTAAGGCTGGGGTGATGGGGACAGTGAGGCTGAAGATAGCATCTATAAATCTCATGACTTTTTTATTGTTTTGCTTTTTTGGAGACATTTAGAATCTCCCTCTGTCATCCAGTCTGGAGCACAGTAGCATGATCTCAGCTCATGGCAACCTCTATCTCCCAGGTTCAAGTGATTCTCCTGCCTCAGTCTTCTGAGTAGCTGGGATTACAGGTGCATGCCACCATGCCCTGCTAATTTTTGTATTTTTAGTAAAGACAGAGTTTTGTCATGTTGGCCAAACTGGTCTCCAACTCCTGACCTCAGGTGATCTGCCCACCTCAGCCTCCCAAAGTGCTGGGATTACAGGCATAAGCCACCACACCCAGTCAAGATTAGTAATTTTTAAATGTTAGAAAATATCATACCAGTAGAGTTACTTCAGATAGCAGAGGTTTGCCCCTATAGTTATTCAGTTTTAGTACAAGTGTCATATTGTTCACTATGGAACTCATTAAGTAATTCAATTCAGCTTCATATTTAGTTATAAACTAAAGCTTTTAGACAAGTATTTATAAAGTATCTTTCTGCAGTTGATTACTGTCAATAAAATTATTTTCAGAATCTGACCCCTGTGATCTTAAAATGATAAAAAGTTGAATAAAGTTTGAAACAGACTGAGCTAAGCCTTATCTTCTAAAGAAGCAAAATGGAAATTTAGAGTTTGCCAAGTTGGGGCCCTAAAGGCTACACCTCAGGAGCTAGGATGGCCTAGAATGAAGTCCAGCTTAAAATTCTCTGAAGTCCTGACTAGATTGAGATGATCTGGGACCGCCAGTGCTCTTAGCCTGAACACCTACCAGAAACAAAGATCTATCTTCTTTGGAGAAAGAGAATATCATCCTAGGACTCAAAAATAACTGCATTTTAAATACTCAATTAGAAATAACTCAGAAATAATCAGATACATGAGAAAGGGCTACAAGCAAAAGCCTAATAGAAACAGATTCATAGGACATTAAATTTTAAATGTCGTATCTAACCATTCTGCAGTTATGGTATGTCTTACCTCAAATAAAATTTTTGCCATAAGATATATGCCATTTCATATTTAAAAAGTTACACCACTTTCTTTTAGTGTGGCGTGCTATATTTTTCTTTCTTTTACATTTAACCCTGCAGTGCCTTATATTTATGGTGTCCCAAGCACTCTGACATTCACTGTTTTTTAATTGCATTACTATTAAACAATCATCTTTGCAAAGTAATATAATCTACTATAAAGAATGTTAATATGGACAAGCATAAATAACAGTTGAACAAAAATGGAAAAAGTATGTGAATGTAGTCAAACTCTTACTCTGTCACTGTAAAAATGAATTCCTTAAGTTTCTGCATCCCTAAAGGCAAACTTTAGGCAACCTAAGATGTTACTTTTTAATTAAGAAACAGAGCTAGATGAGTTTTCAGACTATTCCAATAAGAGAAAAAAGCTGACACAGCTCTATTTGTGGCTTTAAAAGAACATCTCATTATAATTACTTTAAAAAGACAATTAAATCCATTCCAACAGATAAATATGTTAATCTGCAACTAGGAATAAGCACTCACTTTCATATTTCCAGATATTGCTATTCTAGACAAAAAGCTTTTTTTTTAACTGCTCCTTGTGGAGCAGGGCTAACCCATAGGCAATGTACCCAGAGTGACCCAATATTAATTTTCAAAGACTGATAATTATAAAAATAAAGTAACAAAATCAGCATAGTACTGGTACCAAAACAGATACACAGACCAATGAAACAGAACAGAGAGAGGCCTCGGTAATAACACCCCACATCTAAAACCATCTGATCTTCAACAAACCTGACAAAAACAAGCAATGAGGAAAGGATTCCCTATTTAATAAGTGGTGTTGGGACAACTGGCTAGCCATATGCAGAAAACAGAAACTGGACCCCTTCCTTATACCTTATACAAAAAATTCAAGATGGATTAAAGACTTAAACATAAAACCTAAAACCATAAAAACCCTAGAAGAAAACCTAGGCAATACCATTCCGTACATAGCCATAGGCAAGGACTTTATGACTAAAACACCAAAAGCAATTGTAACAAAAGCCAAAATTGACAAATGGGATCTAATTAAACTAAACAGCTTCTGTAAGCAAAAGAAACTATCACCAGAGCAAACAGGCAGCCGATAGAATGGGAGAAAATTTTTGCAAGCTACCCATCTGACAAAGGTCTAATATCCAGAATCTAGAAGGAACTTAAACAAATTTACAAGAAAAAAAGCAACCCCATCAAAAAGTGGGCAAAGGATATGAACAGACACTTCTCAAAAGAAGGCATTTATGTGCTCAACAAACATACGAAAAAAAGTTCATCATCACTGTTCATTAGAGAAATGCAAATCAAAACCTAAATGAGATACCATCTCACACCAGAATGACAATTATTAAGAAGTCAGGAAACAATAGATGCTGGTGAAGCAGGAGAAATAGGAAGGCTTTATACTGTTGGTGAGAATGTAAATTAGTTCAGCAATTGTGGAAGACAATGTGGTGATTCCTGAAGGATCTAAAACCAGCAACACATTTGACACAGCAATCCCATTACTGGGTATATACCCAAAGGATTATAAATCTTTCTACTATAAGGACACATGCACATGTATGTTTATTGCAGCACTATTTACAATAGCAAAGACTTGGAACCAACTCAGATGCCCATCAATGATAGACTGGATAAAGTGGCACAGATACACCATGGAATACTATGCAGCCATAAAAAAGGAACGAGTTCGTGTCGTTTTCAGGGACATGGATGAAGCTGGAAACCAGCATCCTCAGCAAAGTAACACAGGAACAGAAAACCAAACACTGTATGTTCTCACTCATAAGTGGCAGTTGAACAATGAGAACCCATGGACACAGGGAGGGGAACATCACACACTGGGGCCTGTTGGAGGGTAGGAGGTAAGGGGAGAGAGAGCATCAGAACAAATACCTAATGCACGCAGGGCTTAAAACCTAGATTATGGGTTGACAGGTGCAGCAAACCACCATGGCACATGTATACCTATGTAACAAACCTGCGTGTTCTGCACATGTAACCCAGAACTTAAAGTAAAATTTAAAATGTACTAGTAAAAATAAATTTAGTTATTACACCTATTTTTTTTAAAAAAAAAGATATTTAAAGTTATTTTAAGGCATAATCACCCATGATTTATATTAATGGCAAGATTAATCCCTCAACACATAAACACAGACACATATAAACAATTCAACTTGGTGCTTAAAAAGTAATATTCCAAAGTAAACAGTTGATAACCACAGTAAAGAAGACAACAAACTCAGAAAGACATACAAAGGGTGATGTGACTAATGTTTACACAGAGTCATGGATTTAAATCTAACCAGAGAGAATGAGTAAGCTCCCGCCCAGAATGAACACTGTATCACACAGTACTGGAGAGTATGTGATAGCCTATCACTATCACTCAGGATAAATGGTGCTCTGAAATAGCACCATTTCAATCTATTTTGTTAGAAATTCAAACAGATTTGTCATCACACATGCTTTCACTATGGCATAAAAGTTACTATTATGACTGTTAAATACGTTTCATAATGTATCTCTGGGACCACATGCGTTAGATTAACAGAACAGCGGGCTGCAAAGAAAAACCAAAGACTTTTTACTCTATTTCCCACATTAATATTATTAGGCTTATATTGAATCTTTATATTAATTTATTATATAATAATGTATTTTAATGAAATCACACACAGAGATTAGTACCAAGCAGATTTTTTTACCCTACTGGGTATGTATGATCATGTTATTTTTAGACAAAAACGATATTCAACAACAAAGAATTGAGGAAAAATACTTATTTATGTATTAACAATCTACCATTCTAGGAGGTCCAGCTCAAAATTAAATTCATCTCCCTTCACTCTCCCCAGCCCACTCCATAGCCACTGTTCTTCCCAAATCTTAGTATTAACAGTGCCACCATTCACTCCATGGCCCAGCCTAGAAACCTGAAAGTCATTCTTGCTCCCCTTTATCCACCACATACAATCCATCATCAAAACCCATCAAGTCTTCTCCGGAATCTCTCTCTTAAAAATCTACCCTACCAACTATCTATCCTTTCATTACCTCTATCCTATCTTTTTGTTTGTTCATTTGTGAGACGGAGTCTTGCTCTGTCATCAAGGCTGGAGGGCAGTGGTGCGATCTCAGCTCCACTGTCAGCCTCCCGAGTACGTGGGATTACAGGCGCACGCCACTGGGCCTGGCTAATTTTTGTATTTTCAGTAGAGACAGGGTTTTGCCATGTTGGCCAGGCTGGTCTCAAACTCCCGACCTCAGGTGATTCACCACCTCAGCCTCCCAAAGCGCTGGGATTACAGGTGTGAGCCACCATGTCCAGGCTCCACCTTACATTTAATCACCATAATCTCTCACCCGTTTCCCTGCAACAGCTTCCTAAATAATCATTTTACTTCCAATCCCACCCTCCTCCCGACAATTCTTCCCATCAGAGTGATCTTTCTAAAATGCAAATCTGTTCTAATTGTTGCCCTGATAAAAGCACTTAATTAGCTCTCCATACTGATCTCAAGATCAACTACTTAAGTCCAGTAAGAGAACTGATCTGGCTTCTTGCTTACCTCTCTGGCCTCAGAACTTAATCCCTAACTCCTCCACACTCCAAAATGTAGGCACATTGAATTTGCTCAAATACGCATTCTCTCTTATCTCATTTTCACATATACTATTATTTTCTCACCCACACATTGTCGTTCAACACTGCATCAAACTCTTACACAATGGCACCAACCACGTCGCATTCTTTCACTACTCTCAACTTTTCTCCCCTGGTTAATTCCTCCTTCCTTAGGTCTCAGCTTAAATATAACTTCCTCCAAGATGCTTTCCCTATACTACCCCCATCACTAGACTATGCACACATACACACAGTTAAGGCTGGTATTGTTTAATGTATTTCCAGACTACCTTATATTTGCCTGTTTGGACAGTAAGCTCTCGGAAAAAGGAAAACATATCTTCTTTGTTCACTATTTTATCACCAGAGCCCAACCAGTTTCTAGCACATCTAGACATCCAATAAGTTTTGCTGCTTGGGTAAAATAGTTGAGAACAATCTCAAATGAAGGCTAAAGTCATAATGAGCCCCTAGTTAGTTTTGGAGCTTACATATCCATATATCCTTAGGGGAAAGAGCTCATTTCATGGGCAAAAAGAGCTCTCCCCTGCTTTTCTTCTCTGTGAAATAGTTTCACGCCTCAGTAAGAAACAGAACCCTCTAGACCAAAATTCATCCAATCCAATATGGTCGGGGCAGAATCAAGGCAGGATGAGAAAGGCACAGGGCAAAAGGTCCCTGCCACTTGACCTTGAACCTAGGGTGGTTTCACATACAAACGAAATGAACCCAAAACCAGACCAATATGGCCACAGGAAATGGCCACAGGAAAAACAATTCCCTGTAGATCTCAGAATCTGTAAGTTTGTCAAAGTTGCCAAGAATATCAAGAATATCTATACTCCTAGCAAGTCAAAATTCTGTTTCCCAGAATGCAATACTTTAATGTGTGCATGGGGAGGGGGAAGGCAGTGCAGCTGACTTCTTGGTAAGAAAATGAAAGCACTCTCCAACTTAGATATCCCTGGGCTATAGGGTAGGGGGAAATGGAGTATAAGAAGGTGAAAAACAAGGGTTCTAATAAGAGACAAGTGGTAAAATACAGCTAAACAGAACACCTGTGGTACACTGCCAAGCAGGCAGAAGAACAACAGTTAGATGATAATCCATTACATTTTGAAAAATCAATATAACCCAATGCTTACCTGTAATAAAAATCTCATTAAGAAACTAAATGACCCTAAAAATTTACTATAAGAAACTATGCAACTCAAAGCAATCCTAAGGCCGGGTGCAGTGGCTCGCACCTGTAACCCCAGCACTTTGGGAGGCAGAGGCAGGTGGATCACTTGAGGTCAGGAGTTTGAGTCCACCCAGGCCAACATGGTGAAACCCTGACTCTATTGAAACTACAAAAATTAGCCAGATGTGGTGGCTCACATCTGTAATCCCAGCTACTCAGGAGGCTGAGGCAGGAGAATCACTTGAACCCAGCAGGTGGAGGTTGCAGTGAGCCGAGATCAAACCACTGCACTCCAGCCTGGTGACAGAGCAAGACTCCGTCTCAAATAATAAATAAATAAATAAATAAATAAATAAATAAATAAATAAATGCAATCCTAACTCTGCCCTAAGAAGGAAATCCAAAAGACAGAGCAAGACTCCATCTTAAATAAATAAATAAATAAATACATGCATGCATGCATGCAATCCTAACTCTCCCCTAAGAAGGAAATCCAAAAGACAGAAGGAAATCTAAAAGAATCTCATCTGGGGATGAGGGGAGATCTACCCCTCTCTATCAAAACAAGATATCCATCCATACTTAGAGAAAGTTCAATAGTCAATAGTCAAAGTTCAATAGTCAATAGTCAATATAGATAAAAACAAATAAACATACACCCTATATACTTAGAAATCCATAGGAAATTTCCTTCTATTTTTCCTTTCTCAGCTCCTGATGTGTCACTGATGAAAGTTCTTTTCATATCTTTCAGCTTTTTTTTAAAAGAGATTTAAATGACATGGGTGGGTGGGAAGAAGTGTAACAAAGGAAGCTGAACTCAGAAGTTTCTCTAAAACTCTTAGTTAATATATCATTTCATCTCTTCTTTCATAAATTCTCAGGTTCCTTTTTTTTTTCCCTTCCCCCTCTACAGCAGGGTCTCAGATATAGTGGTACAATCATGGCTCACTGCAGCCCGGAATTCCTAGACTCAAATGATCCTCCTGCCTCAACTTCCCAAGTAGCTGGGACTACAGGCATGCACCACCATGCCTCATTAATTTTTTGAACAGACAAGGTCTAGCTATATTGCCCAGGTTGATCTTGAACTTCTGGCCTCAAGTGGCTCTCCCACACCGGCCTGCCAAAGTGCCAGGATTACAGGCATGTTCCACTGTGCCTGGCCTCTCAGGATCCATATTAAGTAAAATAAATGCTGTTATGAAAAACCCAGCACTTTGTTCTTTAATCTAAAAATGGTTTCTTAAAATGTCTTCTATTCAACTGCCAGTAATAGCAAAAAACAGAACACCTTTTAAAACTGAAAAAAGGTACCTATTATGTCTAACAAATCTTTGCAATATATTAACATAACTCAATCTTTGAGCACTGTTCATTCTTTTTATGAAAAAAAGGACATGTCTTCAATAACATTAATCACTGGCTAAACATAATCTGATTCATTAGTTCTCATTTAACTGAGCACTAGTCAACTTTCACGTGGATGGTTTGTATTGCAATAAAATCATCTGGGAATTGTATATGCTCATTATATTTATTCCATTCCAATTCCCACTTCTCTAGTCATGACAACATGCCCTTTCTAAAATATGCTTTAAAACTTAATCTTCTATTATGGATTCTGTGTGTGTGTGGGTGGGGGGGTGGATTTTCCCTTTACCCTTCTGAGTTCTTAGCTAGGAATGCTGTAACAAGACAGACAAGAGAAAAATAGTTTATCAACATGTATACCTCACGTATACATGGGAGATATCCAGGGGGAAGTAAGAACTCTCCAAGAGGGGGCCTAAAACTCCAGCTTACATAGCAACTTCAACTAGAAAGAAGGATGTGAAGGAAAGTAACCACAAAAACCATGGTAAATAAGAGAAATGACTGTTTTGTAGATTTAAGTTGGTGTCTCTGCTGATAGGAGTCTCTTGCAATTCTGTCATCTTTCTCTTCCCCAGAGAGAGAGAGACACACTCACAAAGAGACATTTCCTTTATAGGTACACATTTCTCCTACAAAAAGGTAACTTGTGCTGTTTTCAGAGATTACCCTGTGTTGGCTGGTTCTCAAAATAATCCGCTCAAAATAACCTTTATACCAAAGTGGCATATTCTGGTCTCCTACAATCACAAAACCCTCTCATTAGCAGCATCTTAAAGGCACTTTGAGAAACACAAAAACAATACCATACAGCGCCACATTTTGAGTTAGGTTGAGGAGCCAACTTCGTTCCTATTCTGAAATGCAAGAGGTGGTGGAGAAAAGGAAGACTAGGAGGGAAGGAGAGAAGAACCTAAAATGTTCTTTAAATCCAATTCAGCTGAGGAGTGATACTACATGTATGAAACAAAAATTTAAGGATTTTCCTCTGTTTTATATCTACTTAAAACAAATGTGCATTTATGTTATATCTAAGGAATTTTCAAAAAGTTCATGGAATATGTGTATTATGAAAAAAACTATGCATGAACTTCAATTTTTTTTGTGTAGAAAAATAAACTCTTACTAACTTGTCATAACATACCAGAACAAGATCTAGGTTGAGGCACTAAGAGGGATTAGACAGCAGTTTGAAAGAGCCCCTATCAGAGCAACATGAATTCTGCTAAAATTGAAGCAGGAACAAATATCAAATTTATGATGAAGCTTGTATGGAAGAAAAATAAAATCACTGGTGAGTTATGAAAACTTTGTGAAGAAAATGTTCCAAAGATATCAACAGTTTACGAATAGATAACTCATGTTAAGAAGGCATGAGACAATGTTCAAGAGGCCCACAGTGGTAGACCATCCATATCAATTTGTGAGGAAAAAATTCATCTAGTTCATGCCCTAATTGAAGATGATCAATGGTTAATAGCATGAACAGCAAATGCTACAATTCTTTTAAAATTGGTTCAGTTTTCACAATTCTGACTGAAAAATTAAAGCTGTGCAAACTTGCCATCCAATGAGTGCCAAAACCACTGCACCCAGATCTGCTGCAGACAAGAACAGAGCTTTCAATGGAAATTCTTAGTAAGTGGGATCACGATCCTGAAGCATTTATTTGAAGAACTGTAATAGGAGATGAAACATGGCTTTACCACTGTGATCCTGAAGATAAAGCACAACCACAGCAATGGCTACCAAGAGGGAGAAGTGGTCCAGTCAAAGCGCAAACAGACTGGTCAAGTGCAATGGTCGGCAACAATTTTTTGCAATGCTCAAGGCAAGTTGCTTGTTGAATTTCTGGAGCACTAAAGAACAATCATAAAAAGTTAGCCAAAGCTTTAACAGGAAAAATGCCCAGGAAAGTTTCATCAGACTCCTCCTACACTACGTAAATGCCCCTGCTTATTCTGTTCATCAAACAATGGCAATTTTGAGAGTTTCAATGGGAAATTATTAGGCATCCACCTTACAGACCTGATTTGGATCCTTCTAACTCCTTTATGTTTCCTAATTGATACAGATTGGGTATCTGTCCCCTCCAAATCTCACACTGAAATTCATTCTCCAACAAGAGAGGTGGGGCTAAATAGAAGGTACTTGGGTCATCGGGACAGATCCCTCATGAATGGCTTGGTACATCCCCACAGTAATGAATGAGTTCTTGCTCTAACAGTTCATACAAAAGCTGGTTGTTTAAAAGAATGTGGCACCTTCTCTCTTTCTCACTCCCACTCTCACTATGTGATACGCCAGCTCCCCTTCCCCTTCTACTATAATCAGAAGTTCCCCAAAGCCCTCACCAGAAGCAGGTGTTGGTATCATGCTTCTTTTACAGCCTGCAGAACTATGAGCCAAATAAATTACCCAGCCCCAGGTATTCTTTCATAGCAACCCAAACAGACTAACGAATCTTTAAACTTCTGTAAATGGCACCCATTTTTCATCAGTTACCAATATAAAAAAGACTGCATTTATGTAGTTAAATTCCTAGAACCCTCAGTTATTTAGGGATGGACTAAATGACTGGCATCACCACTGAGAAAAGAAGTGGCTTACATTTGATAAAGCTTATGTTGAGAAAAAGAATACTTTATTTCTATCTTAATTTCATTTTTCCACAAACTTTTTGAAGTTCCCTCATATTAGCTTAAGAAAATGCAACCCCAGATGTTTTATATAAAGGGCAAAAATGATAAAAAAAAATTTGCCTTCCTCAGAAACAGAATAAATTAAGTCATTTAAATATCTATTCATATGTCTTCAATGATTCTGCCTAGGTTTTCTTCTAGGGTTTTTATGGTGTTAGGTCTTATGTTTAAGTCTTTAATCGAGATGGGACTGTTAAATAAGCTCACATCAAGCACTTCACACAGCGCCGGAGACAGGTGAAAGGCTTGGAAACTGTCAGCAA